>BMAV01014625.1:37701-63526 GCA_019973955.1 Trichonephila inaurata madagascariensis | reverse complement strand
GAGGAATAAAACGAAAGAAACAGAAAAATTCCTAGGCTTTCTAATTGAATTTTGAAATTGCTTATTTTAGACTCAAAAAGTGTATTTGGATAATGAACGTAGTTGAATGGGTAGGATTTCATTTAGTTTTGACCGAGTTCGCGTTAGATTTCAATTTTGCTTGTGTTCGAGTTCGTTGTTCTGAAAATTATGTAATTTTTGCGCTCATTTCAGAAAACACATTTCTTCAATGATTAGATTTGTGAATTTCCTTTTTTTTCAGTAAAGTTTCGCTTAACCTGGGGTTTAAAAAGTTAAATTATCCAAAAAAATTAAAAATAATTTTTTTTAAGAACATTCTTGACAAAAATATTTTTATTGCTGTATAAAAACGAGTACATAGCTTCAATGATAAATCATATCAAATTTATTGCAATATCGGCAATAATTTTATTCCTCTTTTAGAAAATTTCGTTAACGCTTATATCTGTAATAAAACAATTTTTCCATGAAACATTTCAAATTATTTATTTAAATAAAATTGTTTCAAAAGGAAGGAATCTTAAAGTATAATTCAAGATAACTATAGAATTCGTATGCTGTTTATAACTATTATTGATGATTTTCTAAAGTGATCTTTCCTTAATACTGTACAAAACTTATTTTTGCTAAAAATTATCTAAGTTAAGTACTTAATAAAGAAGTTACGTTAAAGAATCTGTCACGTTCACGACTTTTTGTTTCTATTTAAAAAGGCTTAGGCTTAATTCAAGACTATTGTTAAAAGTCCTCCAGATATAGTAGAGTCCACTGGGCACTCAATAACCCGACAGTCAGCCACTACCCTTGTAGGCCGAAAAACCCTGAAAAGAGTGCCTGGGTATCCAGAAGCCGATGAAAATGACGTCGAGCTGTGATACCAGATTGATACTGAGTAAGACATTATATCTGATGTAGACATTACTGCTGCTGTCGCAATTAATAAAAAGTTGCCGTTATAAATGAAGAAGACGCGCGCCCTTCTGTATTTTGAACAAGTTCAAGACCTTGATTACACATACAGAGACTCAAAAAAGTATTGGGACACACTACCAGTTCATTGATTTTTATCGTAATATTTTACTTAAAAATACAAATGAAACAACAGAAAAGAAGTAAATGTTATTTTGGTAAATACACACAATAATAATTTGGAAAAAATCCATACATTAATGCAGTTATGGTTGAAATTGAAAAGAAAAACAAAAAGAAATCGAGATAAAAAAAGTACTCAAAAAAGTATTGGGACACTTTTCAATATATATAATTTAAGATAAATAATTCAAACTTAGAAATTAATATTTTGTTGGGTCACCCTTGTTTTTTATGATCTCTCGAAGTCTATTTGGCAGGGATAGGATCAATTTTTTGCAAAATGATCTATCGATTTTGGTCCACTCTTCGACCAAATATTTTCTTAAATCCTGCTTGTTAGAAATTTTGTGCTCATATAGTTTTTGCTGCAAATAATCCTACATATGTTCAATGGGATTAAGGTCTGGACTTTGTGCAGGAGTATTAATAATACTAGGACAGTAATAGAGGACCCATAACTTGAAAATATCTGCAGTATATTCGGGCCATTATCTTGGTACAATTTAAAATATCCTGATATTTCCAGCTTGATCGCATTTTACTTTAAATTTCGCTTGAGAATGTCAAGATAGACATATTCATTCATTATACCATCAATAAAATATAAGTTCCCTACTCTAGAGCTTGCCATGCAGCCCCAGACAATTTGGTTACACCTTCCATATTTGACAGTAGGCCGTAACATCCATTGCTGTATTTGATTTCCGCCAAACCTTTTGCTTGCCATCCGATCCGAAAATGTTATATTTGCTTTCATCAACAAAAATTATATTTTCCCAATATTTTTTTGGTTGCCTTATATACATTTTAGTAAATGCCAACCTAGCTTGTCTATTTGCTTTGCTGATGTAGGGCTTTCTTTCAAGTACTCTGCCATGATACTTATGTTATCTTAAAACATTTCTGACAGAGTTTCAGGATTTACTGATTTCCCAAATCTACTTTTACATTAGAAAATCATTTTTACTGTGTGCTCTAGTACTTGGATTAATGTGTATTTGTCTCACAATCCACCTCTCTTCCCGTTCATTAAATATCCTTGGATTCCTTGATCATTGTTAGTTTTCAACACTATTTGTTTTCTTGAATTTGTCAATGTTAAAAACAGTAGACTTACTCTATTTCAAGATTTTTCCTATACAGCGAACTGATTTCCCCTCTTTCCAATGACTTATTACGAGATTTCGCACACCAACCAATATATCTTTATTTCTCGCCATTTTTTCTATAAATAATCTTAGCTGTTGAAACGTTTATGTTTAAACTTCTAGTCTAAGACAGTGGTGTGAAATTAAATTCTGTTAATATTTTGTATATTTGTTAAATTTCTCAATTCAAAAGTGCGTCCCAATACTTTTTTGACTTCAGTGTGCCTTTGAATTATATTTGAAAAGCTAGATCAATTTATAATTATGTAATACTAATACAATTTTTCTTACATACTCTACACCAAATGTTAAAATATTTCTTAAATCATTTTGTTTTTGTTTTAATGTGATAAATACTTTTATAAAAGGCTTTACAGTTATGCATGCCAAGTGTCCCAATACTTTTTTGAGTGACTGTATGTGATGACGCGTTTCTTTCTCCATGGCTCACGGTACCATGTATGTGATTGCGTTTTCTCTGTTCTAAGACCCATGAACACACCAGTGTGATTTGAGTTTGGAACGTTTTTATATTATTTTTACAAGGCACCAGATGGCGGTTAAATTCCGATTTTTTTTAAATAATGTTTCATAATACTTTGAGCTTCAATATGTACATACGGTTTCGAGTTCTTTTTAATTAGATCCGGAATATTTATAAATGTTAACAACTGCACATGTTTAACTCTTTCGAGAGAATCGGATATTAACAGATTCCTGATTTATTGCGCTCTGGATTTCTGTATAAATTTTGACTAAGTTGAAAGCTTATAAATTTATTGGGCATCATACATTCGTAATGATAGTTTTAGTATTTATTTTATTTTTGTTTATTTTTATTTTGTTCAGTATTATAAAATAACAATTTTTATTCTCAAAAACGTTTAAAAAGCAGATATTCATAAAACAAACGCTGTGACTCATTTTTAAACAAAAAATAATCGTTTTTTCTTACTGATTCATTTTTAATTCACTGTTATAACCATAAGAACTGAAAATATAATACTAATGTGATGCTAAGAAAGCTATAAGGATTAATTAAAAATAAAAATATGATATATTAGCTGTTATTTAAAAATTTGTATCAGTTTTCAAGCCTAAACAAATTTATGTGAGAGTAAATTTATCGTTTGGGATTTGCCAGATAGTATTTTGTAAGTTTTGCGTCTATTTCATGATAATCATCATGGCGAAAAGAATATTTTTTTTATTAAAATGAAAACATTCTTTGAAATTCACAATTTTTTTTAAAGATAGCGAAATTTTTGTACTTTATATTCAATTATTATCAATGACAGTAAAATGTAAATTTTAGCGCATTTGATTGCATTAAAGATTTTATATGATTTTTTGAATGAAATTAGGCTTCACAGTAAAATTCGCTCAGTCCTATGCGTGGGAATACTTTCGGAATGTGCGGGCCGGGGGAACGTTTCTTTCTTCTTTCGCTAGTGCTGAAAGAATTAACAATAAGGTGAGTTGGTAATGAACACTGTTCCCTTGTTGGCTTCCTGCCGAAGCAGCAAAATGCAGAGTGCAGTATGAAAGACATCAGAACATTAGCATTTTCTTTAAAACAAAAGTAACCAGTCCTTACAAAGTCGGCAACAAAGTCTTAATTTTCATTATAGACAGCTTTATGTCTTCATGAAATATTTTTCTGAGATCAGGTAAATTATTGCATATTATGTATTCATTAATTTTCATGTTCATGTAGTAAATGCTCTATGTTCTTTCATAAATTGCGTACTTTTCCTTTGTTTAAGGTATCCGACTACGTTCGGAAAAGTGATTTTGCAAAGGCCTACAAAAAAATTTTTTTTTAATATTTAGTGTCAGTTAGATTAGGATAATCATATAAAATTGTTTTAAGAATATTATTACAATAAAGAAATTATTTAAGTGAGATATTGTGGCAAAAAATGGACATAGAATTACCTGATTTCTAAACATTCTCCTTTTGTGAAAAATGCTTCTATAATAATAATAATTTGCCACATTTGATGGCTAAGACTTCTCCAGAAAGCCTGAACTACGATTATTGAAAAATTCTCATTATTTTCCGAGTTATGGTCAATTGAAATAATAATCGGTGTTGATTTCCTAAAATGTTTTAACTTTGATGTATTATAAATTATGGATAAATACACTTCTAAACTATATATTTCAAAAATCCTAGTTCAAGCCCTGTACAGAGGTCTGAGCTATATATATGCAAAATACTATTAATATAGAAGCATTTGTCATAAAATGAGAATGTTTTGAAAATAAATAATTCTATATTCATTTTTTGCCACAATATCGCATTTAAATAATTTTTTATTATAATAATATTCTTAAAACAATTTTATACATGTATTCTAATCTAAGTGACAACTAAATTTTTTAAAATAAATATTCGGTTGTACGCTTTTGCAAAATCACGTTTCCGATCGTAGTCGAATACCTTAAGGGTATTTGGGCAATTTTTTTCTGTTGTATTCTTAAGTAAACAATACATACCAGTCAGTGCACTATTTTCTGAGGAAACACTGGCACTTATTTTTTTTTTTTCCATTCTCGATAACCCGACATTTTTCCGAATTCGGCCACCCTTCGAGGCTGAAGTTTCGGGACTTTATCGTGTTAAAAGTATACATTTTCTGTTATTTGGGTGAGGTCGATTTCACATAGACTATAAAAACAGACAATAAAAAAACTTCTTCGGGAATAAATTCGGAAAAAGTAAAGATGGCATCACTCATCCACTTTGAAACTACTTCACCGGCTAGATACTGCTTCGGGGTTGAGAAGAGAATGCAGTGAGTAAATGGGGTATTCTCGAAAAATTTTCAGCCTAGCTCAAGGATTTCTAAGTATTCTAGTGGAACATACCTTCTACATACTCCCCTTCCTTTTCAAGTTGTGTTTTTTCTCCGTGTCACACAAAGAGTGGATAACTCTTGTGTCGATTGGAGTGAAGGGATGGGGATATACAACCCAGATTTGTTCCCACATATTACTAGGTGAGGTCCTTTCATCTGACATTTTTTCCTCACTCAAACGGTTATCCAATTCTAATCTTTCTTTCCAGATTAGAATTGCTTAACAATGAGATATGACGTACGCAACGCGGTTATTGAGTGAGAGTTATATAAACATCATACTATAAAGCTATTGGAGACAAGAGGGCTATTGGCGACGGCCTCGTAATTGTAAACCTCGATGAAGTGACGAGGGTGACACCTGAGCTTTCACTTCCTTTTCCTAACTTCTACACATTTTCGGAGATAAAAAGTGTTTCATTCTTCTTCAGTTCATCGGTTTCCTTTAAATATTCAAGAGGTGTTTACTTAATGTATAAGGAATGTAATTTTAAATTAATGCTGTATTAACGTGAGAAATACCTTTTTTTTGCTATAAAAAAATTCCTTTTCAGTTTGTGTATGCATACAATTTTGTTATTTTCTAGTTAACTTATTATAACGGGCAGAGAAAGTGCTACTGTAAAAAATAAATTTTAGATAAATTTAAGAATTACTTTTTTTTTTAGCTGAATATTATCATACACTCAGTAATCATCGTTGCAAATAGAGAAATGATAAATAAATACATAAGCCTTTAAAAAATACTTGCTTAAACTAAAATATTTTGTTATTCCTTTTCAAGTGTTTCATTTATTCAAAATTAAGCTAATATTTTTTGATCATGTGCTATTAACAAATGCAGAAAGCTCCCTAATAGAAGACTTTGGAAAATCGCCAAATTTCTGACGTTTCACTTTGTACTAAAGCTCCTAATGAACTGTCTAGTATAAATAAAAACATGAATCAACTTTCAAAATATATTTTGGAAAATAAACCATTTCACACGATTCTTTTTTTTTAAATATGCGAGGATTTAGGTAGTATCTCTCACACAGACATTTTTTTTAAATAAAATATTTTTCTAGAAACATTTTTTTTTTATCATTGTACATTTCGAAACAGCAGACGATTTAGTGGTGACTTCAGAAACAAATTTATATCGTTTATAATCGTGCCTTATGAAAAGAATAATAGTTCTTTTTTAACTCGATGGCAGATAAAATAACTTGCAATGTCATTTTATAATTTAGACGCATTGTTTTGGATTACCTTTATTTACTGACGTACTAGTCATATATTTTGTCTTAGAATACTTTGCTTTGTTCTGGCAATCAAATATTAATTTAACTTTCAAATTCTATAGAAAAGAGAGCAATTTAATACAAAAAAGGCTCAGTTCCTCTGATCATCTTTCGTGATTTCAATGCAGTGCATTAAACGCAAATGTTTGAAACACAGAAATCCTAAATTTCTAATTTAATGATATTTTTACTCTCAAAAAATATCTCATAGAATTACCAAGCCCACAAGCACATGAATTAAATTAGTCACGTACATATGAGGATTTATTTCCAGTTTTATATTTATTTTTCAATTACTACACACACACTATTAGGTCACACACTCTATATATTTATTTATTTATCTTGGTGGAATTTTCAATCGTTAATAAAATACATTTTAAAACGCTCTATTGAGCTGAAGTTTTATATAGATGATTATTTGGGATGACAATATAATAATTTAATTATAATTAATAAAAATTAATTGACTAAAACTAATTATTCAAAGAATTACAAATACAGCCTCGTTGACATCCTTTTTGGTGACTTAGCGACTCTTTTGGCGACTTTCTTACGTTTTAAAGCATTTAGTTGAACTGATATTTTTATAGACAGGATTATTTTGGATGGCAATACGATACTTTAATGATAATGAATAAAAATTAATTACCACTTAATGTTGTGATTCTGTCTTATGTATATACATATTTATATTAATTGTAACTATTGAATAAAAAGTAGCTAAAATAAAATTTTTCTTTGTTGAACAAGTAGGAATTGACTTAATTTTTTTTTTATATACTTGTTTAAAACACCACACATACACCGAATTTTTATCGTTGATATTTTTTTTTGTTGTTGTTAATATTGACAAAAGTTCAGCATATTTTACATTTATTAAAAAGTTTTTATCAGCGGCAAAAGTTCAAATCGTACTAAGAAGCAACAGGGGGAGGAGGAGGGGGCTCTATACGCGACAGACTTCTTAATTTTAAACCAGTCATGTGATGATAATGACACTTGATCTGGCATCTCACATTAAAAAACTTCCACACCCAGCCAATGTGAGAGTAGTTTTTGGTATATTTTAAATGCATTATACCATCTGCATGGTTAGTTTCAGTACATAAAAGTGAGGTTTTCCAGACTTGTCCGAAGTGCCACCTATTGCCGGCTTCCCCTGAACATATCTTCCATTGTTTGGGGTTAGCTTTGGAAGATGTCCATGCGAGTCCACTTTTGGTGCTGGTTAAGTTTATTAGAGTATATTTTATTTACAGTGAAATTCACATATTTGCATGCATTTAATAAAAATAAATGAAACGAATACATTCACAAGAACTTAATGAAATTTAGTAGAAAAAATTGTCAAGTTGAATGAAAAACGAAACCTTTATTATTCGAAAATAATCTTTTTCTTTGCATTTTCATCTTTAGGACAAGATATTTGATTCATATAGATATAGATGTTCCTTTTTTATTTATTTCACCATTAAAATATTCGTCTAACTGCGCATTCTATTTACGATGCCCCTCATTTCTGATGACGTGGGTACAGGAGCGGCAGTATTCATTTCATTTTCGTCTTCGGAATCTGCATCCATATGTTTTGAGATTTGAACAAACTCCTAAATGTCTTTGTCTGTCATAGTTGGGGGGCTGCACACAACTTATCACAATCTACTGCAAATAATTCTTCCGCTGATGCTGTAGACCAGTCTAATCCGGCTGGTGTTTTCCGTAATTTTTAAAAAATTGCATGAAGGGTAATCTTTTCGTGTTAAGGGAAAAAAAAAAATGGATGAAAATACATAGTAGTTTGTAGGGACTTTCGTATTACTTCTTGTTAACCGATATTTCGTCTTAAGCGTTTTCGCATTTTATACATACTTTATTTATTTTTTTACAACTTTTTACTTCACATCAAATGAAAATGCTAAAACGAATTGATAATGAAACTTTTACTAAAATGAATCCCATTTTTACCAGAAAAAAGATCCCCTTACATTTTATTTAGTTAACAAAAATCATACAAAAGCTTACTATTAAAATTTAAACTATACAAAGAAATCTGCATTCCGCATAAATTTTAAGGCTTATTTTATGGCTTTTCTAAAAAAGTTGTGACAATGGTAAAAATAAATTTTTAGAACAATTTTGATAAATAATATAAAGGTATAGATAAAATAATTGCAGCATTTCTGAACTTTAGGCAGTTTTTGACACTTCAATGAAATCATAAACAAATCAATCCTGCTTGAAATATGGGTGCTTTAAACATCCCCCAAAGCTATAAATAATCTTTGTTACTCAACAGTTTTAGCGTCTTAGGTTTTATATTTTTATTTAAAGATCAGTAATGTTTCTTGCCTGTGTCAGCGAAGGACACACACAAAAAATCTTTTAAAATATTTAACTACAGTAGAGTAGTAGTTTCCCTGTTAAGTAACAAACAAATTCAAGGCAACTACGTTTAATAACTTCCAGAAACTCATCAAATCTCAGGAAACACTTAAGATAGAACTAGATTTTAATAGCTGTTACAAACTATTTGGAACAAGTAAAAAAGAAGCTATATTTGTTTATTAGATTTTAAATTATGATTATTTAGAAGCAAATAAAATGAGGCTTTTGCCTCAAATAATTATTTCCTGTTTTTTGAGGAAGTTCGTTATTAATACAAAGAAATCTGGACACGTGAATTCCTATATTTTACAATGTTGGTGACGGATAACGAAACTTTATGCCAGCCTATTACGGAATACATTAACTCCTTTTTGTAAACAGAATTTTGTAACGGTATTCAAAAGGAAGTGAACGATTTTAACTAGGAATTAACCACAATCCATTTGCAAAACAAATTTACAATACTAAACCACATCTTTGTACTGTTACTATTAATTTTCCATGTTTAAACTAACCAATTACTTTGTATAGAGCGAAAGAGATCATTCTATCTAATAAAAGATCAACGTAGTGATTAATAGATTCAAGACAAAAAAAATGTCTTCTTTAAAATTTTTTATTTTTATAGATGGTGTCTCCTACAATAATACTTACATATGTTTGAAAATTAATGCTTTCAATGGAACAATTTACATAAGCAGTACTTATTTAAAATATATCATATATATTTTTATATCCCGCTAAAAGTAGATTATCCAAATTTAATTTTCAAAAAATGAGTTGGTTTTCCATTAAAAACAGTGACGGTGCACACACAAATTATGTTTTCAACTATCCAAATTATACCAATCGTAAGAGGTACTATTCTATGTAAAAATATTGGTTTTGTTTTAAACTGCTGATTATAGGGGCAGTAAATACGTAAAGTAATACCATTGAGAAAAATGCAGCCTAGCACTAAGAACTTAAGATGACAGTAATTTTAGATATTCTTACGAAAGAGTTTAATTACATGCATTTTAAATGAAGTAAAAAATATAAAAACTAAGCAAAAGTTTGCTTACTTTTTTTAGAGAAAACAAATCTCTGAAAAGTGCGAATCTCAGGATTTTAAAAAATAGAAAGAAGCATTCAGAAATACTGGGGAGGTGGGGAAACAGAATGTGGGAAAAGGAAAATGTAAATAAATAATAACAGTTAAGGAAGTTTCGAGTTCTCAATGAATTTTATCGAACGAGGAACGATTAAAAATTCATTTATCAAAAGTAAAACTGATATAAAGTAAAGGGGAAATTCGCAATTTCCTGCCAGTGTAAAAAGAATTATGCCTTATTCGTTTACAATTGTGACCGCATAAGTTTGCATTGTTAACTACGCGATCAAATATATGACCGTCAAATGGTTTATCCAGTCTGTAAAAATTTTTAATTTGCTGGTTTATTTATCATATTTTATTACGGCCTAAATTTGGGAAATCTTAAGAAATGAGGGGATATAAAAAGAGAACTCTTAGAAAACGAAATAGACAGAAAGTACGGATTCGGCACTCTTTATGGTCCATAAATTTAAAAGCGCAACACTCATATGGATATAAATAAATATCCTGGTACTCACCATAAATGTTCCAAATATCCATGTTCGAATATAAATGACAGAAGACGGAAACTGCAATCCAGACAACGTAAAGTATAGAAATGGTTAAATTTTATGAAAAATATATCAAATTCAGATCTTCTGAAATTAAAAAGATTACCGCTTTAAGAATAAAGCAATAAAAAAATTATCTATAGTAATCGTAATAATGAAGGCAAGGGATGCTACGTAGTTCTACTTCCTCGTGGTGCATCTTTGTAACGCCTTGCGGCTAAGTGATCTGCAATATTGGCCAGTTCATTTCGTCCCTGAGCCTCTGGTGTGATCTCAGGACCCATCTATTGTCAATGGGTTTCGAATTTACACTTAGCTCACCCAGGCAGTTTCCAAAAAAGACGAAAATACCTCAATTTTAAGATCACTTGCCCTAGAAACGATAGACGCCATGTATCCTGAACCTGACTGGGTGCATATCTATACTGATGGAAGCCTTTTGAAAGACTGACAGCGTTGGAGCTACTACAGTTCAAAATGTATAAAATCGAGGTACGCTTATTGTACTTTTAATATTACAAAATGTTTGTTGATGATAGCAATGATTGAATTATTGCCTTTAAACAAACAACATTTTTTAAAATTCACTTCTGTGTTTTAAAATGCAAAAAGGGGAAAAAAAATAAAGTTATTAAAAAAGCTTTAGATAGCTTACAATTGCTTACCTTACATTGTACCTATATTAAAAAAACAGTTGCATCATGTATTTATTTAATTAATTCCCTATTTTATTTTTTTATTTTGTTTCTGAAGAGTTTTATTTAAAATAAGTTCGTATCATGAGATATGTAAGCAAAATTAACAAACATAAAAAAAAGCTTTACATACGTATAACTTTTATGTAATATCCACACACGCTCTTGACTTGTCTACTTATTTAATATAAAGTAATATTTTCTTTTCCATTTTATATTCCATTTAATAACATTTCTTAGTTTTTGTCTAAATATCAGGAGTAAGTTACGAATTTAATAAAAATTTATAACTTATTTTTTTCATTAGCTCTTTATGTATTTTTAAGAAATATTTTGATTCTATTAGCCTTGAATTTTCACCTCTCGTAAAATCGAATTATTTGTTTCTTTAGAAAAATATTAAATACAATTTTGAATAAAGCTCAAATTATTTCTTTTACGAAATTGATCTGCTTAGTTAAAAATCAGTTGGGATTTAATTATTTATCGAAAAATCTGGTTTGCTTGAAAATTTACAATGTCAACAAACACTGTGGTTAGAATAAATTATCTTTCAAAGATAGCATATTATCTAGTTAGTTTACTGGTATAATCGAATTTTAAATAACTAAGCTCGGTGATATTCTTCGTACAGTTAGCAGCGTCCCCAAAATATTTCAACAATTTACATATGTTTGTCAACAATATACCAATAATTTGTATAAATATATCTGTATAATTTGCTTTCTACGTTAGCTACGTAGTTAGCTCTGAAGAAAAACTACTCCACCGATCTCATAAAATTTTTAATTTTTCTTATACTATTGTTTATCTTTCTTATACTATTGTTTATCTTTCTTATACTATTGTGTCTTATACATTTCCTTAACCTTAGACTGTTATACCGGTTGAGTCAAAATTAGTTTGACAGTATAGTCTACATTAAAAGAACTACAACCGTTCATACGTTCGTGTTCAAAAAGAAATGTCTTATTCCATACAAGTTTACCATATAACAATTTATGATGAATTTCTATCTTTTTACTAATGGTTTTATTTTAAAAACGAAAGATTTAAAATACGAATCATCAAACCATTTTTATTATTAGTGGAAGTAAATTATAGTATCCTCAAACCTGGAACAAAATTTTAAGTCTTTTGAAGGATGTTTGTTGAAGTTCTGTTATAAATAAAGCATTTCAAAATAAAAATAAAAAGACATTTTTCTAATGTATTAATATCAAAACTTTCAAACGAAATAAAATTTGGCTCGCAATCAAAAGCTCCAGGGGAAAAAAATGTGAACGAAAGGAAGCCCTTAATGAAAAAGAAAAAGATAAGTTGAAAAGAATTATCACTGTAGAAAATCCTCTGCTTTAAAAACCTATGGCAAAGAAATTATAGGTTTAGCAATCGAAAATTTGTCGCCAAATAAAGAAAATTTGTTTTAAAAAGGTGTCGTTAAATGTCTGCAAAGACCATAGAAAAACGAAGAAAACGCTGTTGGCCTCTGTGTTTAATGTTACGTAAAGGTATATACAAAACATAAATAACTTCGAATAAAGCATTGTTTCATCTGTCATTTACAACTGGCGAAACGAAGATACAACATATTTCACGTGAATGGCGTCGTAAAGGCGCAGCTGTTTTGGAAAAGGCAAGCAAGCCGTCAGGTGTTATGTTATGGATGGAACTGCCCTCTCAAGGCTTAACAAAACCATTTTTTTTTGTGTAGAACTAAGGGCTGAAATTGATGCTACATACTATCAGCAAAAAGTTTTCAAGAACGTGAACTAAGAAATTAAACGTCTTTACCTTCGAGGGAAGTTTTTCATTCACCATCACCGTGTCATACTGCAAAATCTACTGTAAAATGGCTAAAAAGTAAAAATAAGTAAAATTTCTTCCTTATGCGAAATTACTATCATCACCCTGACTGTGCTCCTTGCGAATATTGTTTATGGGGATACTTAAAAAAACAATTAAATAGATGTAATGTAAGAATTCTCCAAAAGGGCTTTAAAAAGCAATAAAAAAAAAGAAGTTAAAAAACTCCCCCGAAAATGTTCGAGAAAGCTTTTCTGGCTTGGTTAAACATTTACTTAAAGTGTACTATGCTAAAGGAAGCCGCACTGAAAATTTTCAGTAAATAACTTTATTTAATGAAAATTTATGAGGCTCTGAAAATGGTCACATTATTTTTGAATCAACCGGTACATTTCTAAGCATTTCATTTCTCATCCAACAGCAAAATATCATATTATTTATTTTGTTACAAATTTGGATTGAAAAAAAGGTACTGATATTTCACCGGATAACAATGTGCTTAAAATTACAGAATATAGATTTGTACTTCTTTTATACATTAACCTTTTAAAACATTTCTTCGGATTCTTTCAAAGTCTTCTGTGTACTCCTGAAATTATGAAAATTAGAACCATTTCTACATTAAAAGAACTACAACCGTTCATACGTTCGTGTTCAAAAAGAAATGTTTAATTCCATACAAAATGCATGGTTTTTGTTTACCACAGGTGGATTATGGAGGTGGGGGAGAGAATTCTTTTTAAAACAAACAAAAATAATTCGGCATAGCTTTTTTTGAATTTCAGTTAATGGAAACGTTATAGTAAGTTGACTATACATCCCAAATTTCTTAGAACAGTTACAAATTTTCTGTTCCTGTCCCGATTTCTTACAACTCGTTTCTTAGACCCGCATTCCAAGCACTTATCAAGAAAAACAGTAGTATGAAAACGTAAAAATTTAAATGTGCATATTTATTTAAATACTGTAGATTGCAACCGAGAATATAAGTGTAAATTAAGAGCAACTCGCCATACGTGGCACGTTAACTGGGCATTCCCTGTCTCACACCGTTTATATTAGAAAAATTATAATGGGGGAACTTAATTCTAATTGTCATTCCTGCACTTGTCACCCAATATACGAAATATTTTTGCTCTCAGTTGCAGTTATGACTTTCATTTACAGATAACATTGCAATTTTCGTAATTGATATAATTCATTCGATTGTCATTTATATATATATATATATATATATATATATAAATTAATAATTTATCCATACACTTTAAATTATCAAAGGAATTGTGTGAGGTCTTTGATTGGGGTGAACCTCACCCTCCATTCAAAGTTTTATGGCTCCGAACAGTTGTGAGTGACAAGTGCATGTGGAGTGACAAGTGCACGTGGCCGTGAGGTCATTGTTCCTTGTCTGACCTCGGACAAACGCCGACACCCGATCTAGGAGATTATCCTGGTCAAAGAGAGCCCTGGATGGAGAAAAACTTGAGGGGAGCCCTGAAAAATAGGGATTGGAGAGGAACAAGAGGTGAGAGGATGAACGCCGGTGGCGTTGAGAGATGAGCGAGGGCTTTCGGGAAAAAGGATTGAACTCCCGTGAGATAGACTGACTGCACCGGCTTGGCATATTTATTGGACTTTATTACTTCATATTTAGTAATCTATGAAGCAAATAAATACTGTTTTAAATATAAAATGAGGCTGTGACGATTTTTCTGCATTTGTTATCTACTCACGACGTTACAGAATTGTACTTTAACAAAATAAAAATATTTTTCTAGAAATATTCATGATTCAGAGAAATAAAAGTTTACTTTATCAAAATAATTTAGAAGGATTATATATATTTTTTTAAAAAAAATGTATGCTTCATTTTAATTTATTCTTTACTTTTAAAAAAAGAATTATATATCATTAGAAAGCTATAAAATAAGAATTTATATATTTCGATTTTATATATATATATTTATATATATATATATATATATATATATATATATAATAATATCACCATTTTAAATATTTAAAAGTGGGAAAGAAATCCAAATAAACAAAAATTAAAAATGGAGTGTAAAAAAAATTACATTTTATTTTATTTTTTCATACCATATATATTGACAATGCATTCTACCTCCATCCCAAAACAATAACAAAATAATGTATTCGTAAAAAAAAATTATTTTAAAAAATATATATATGCATCGCGTCTCCTATTTCAAAATTCGAAATCTGGATACTTTAGTTACTGATTAAATACTCTTACTTAGACGTACTGAATTTTAATGAGAAGTACTTTCGAAAATTTATATATATTAATATTAAATGATTTGTGTTGATTTTTTTTCCTGTTTCAAAATAATATAACCCTTTCAAACATTGATACTACTTGATATTTTATAAATATTACCATTATTAAAATTCAGCTTTTTTTCACGACCCTTAACACCATATCCAATATAATTCCATTCGTACTTTTAAAGAGAAAAGAATATTGATCATCTTGTAAAAATTCTTCTGATTAGTTCCAGTTTCTTACTTTATTTTACAATACCCTCGACAAACTCATTTTCAAAACCCTTCCAAACCACACCAGCAATTTAACGTCGAAAAGGTCCTGGCTTAAATTTTTACTGTCCTCTTCCAGTTTTTATTGTTTGAAAAATCATCAACTCTGACATTGTTAAAACACGAAATGCATCTCCAAACCTTACTAAGTTGTTCCTTCCGCAGATTTGGAACTTTTTATGGCTTCTTCAAAGTTAAAAATTTCGGTCACGAGTTTTCTAATACCCTTCTCATGATTTACGACTCGAGTTAAAGCTTCCGAAGTGCCGAAAAGTTTGTCTATGCTTCTGTCACTGATATTAAATTAAATTGTCCGTGAAACTTTCTTAAAAACATCCGAGAAAATATTAAGTGAAAATGGCGGGAATAAATACTGATAGATTTAGAGAGCTTATAAAAGACAGCTTTGTCAGATTTTTTTATATAAAAGAGTACATATCATAAATGATTGTCCGTTCTCGAATAATTCTTATTTTAATAGACAAATAAAAAAACTTTTACCTGTCATAAAATGTTGGGAAATCAATTACGCCAGTTCATGGACGAACACAAATTTAATCAAATATGACAGGCACAAGTCGTTTTAAACTTTATGTATAAGATCATATAAAAGTAAACAAAACAAAACGACTGCAGCGCCACTACACTTAAAGTTTCAACAAATTCCCGCCGATTGACCTGTGGGGGCTCTCATTCCAAATTTATTAAATTTCCTTAACGCAATTAATTGCGAAATATACACTTCAAATAGTTAAATTCTAAGCTAATTCATAACACACAGAAGTAATTCATTGTTTGAGTTTATATAGTAATTGTACTAATTTTTGAACAATTAAAAATTTTGATTTTTTTTACTTTACAAGAAAGTATTGATCGTCCCCAACAGAGAATACATCTATCAATTATGCCCAATTTCTAAAAATGCCGGAAGATTTTTTTTCTTATTTAGTTAGGACATTTTATTATTTTAAACTCTTTAATTTTGCCTGTATTTTTAAACTCAATGACCAGAATTTAGCATGAAATTACATTATTTCGGCCATTTCGTCCGACACGTATTTAGCAATGTTTTTAGAAAAGTAAAGGTTTTACTTGAGTTTTCTTATTGGGTAAGTTAGAAGCGAAATTATGCCTGGTTATATAGGGGGTAAACTATTTACTCTACGTAAGCAATATATGGTAAAAAATTTACTATAATCTTTAGTTTACGAAAAAAATATGGTGAGTGATGATGCAGGAATGAATGATTGAGCAGGATGGTTCATGGCAGGGCTCCACCGCCTTTTTGTGCTCCTATATGTGTTGGTCTAAATCAGTGATTCCCAAAGTGGTCTATATAGACCCCATGGGTTTATGACGATCTCCAAGGGGTCCACGTCAGCGAAAAAATAATTTGGGGGCCCATGATGTGTAAATGGCTGTCTATGATGGTGGCTCTCATTAAACCAAATCATGATTTTAATTTTAAAAGAAAATTTAGTCAAGTGGAAACCAGATTTTATCTATTTAATAGATTTATTTACTAATTTTAATAAGGTTCATTTGTAGTTGCAAGGTGACAGCATAATTGTTATTAAAACATGGACCATGTCCACAATTTCGGCTTTAAGAAGACATACCTGTCATTTATAATGAATTATGGAATATCAACGAGAAAATTACTTTTCCTAGTAAGAAGGAATTTCAGCGTGATTGTCAATCTCCAAAACAAAAAAACAAAAAAAAAAGGGGGGGGGGAATAAGGTCTGGACACTACTAACCGAGGAGATTTAGGGTTAACCCTGACACTAATGATTCCAAATGTTGAAAACATACTATTGGTGAAGCACCAGATTTATTCCTCCCTTTAAAAGCCTTTGTTTGATGCTCATTTATTTTATGCATTAATTAAATTTTAATTTAATTAACATGTTTTTCTTAAGTTTTAAACACTATACTTTACTTCAGTTAAAAATTTAAATCATTTAAAGTAAGTAGATCTATACCAGCTGTCAAAAAGGCATTTAAATAGGTAAATTTGCAAAAATTCAATATTAGGTAAGCAGGGGTCTACCCCAAACCTAAAAACATGGCAAGGGGTCTATGAGACAAAAAAGTTTGGGAATCTCTGGTCTAGATATATCATATCCCAGTCCCTGGATTAGACGTGGGGATCTTGTTCTATAGCCACCATGATCGCCATTGTTCGAAATTTTGCCTATGGGGCATTTTCAAAGTATTATATCGAGACGCAGTGATTACACATTCACTCCACAAGTGGAATTCACTATTCCATTTTTTTCCCTTTGACCCGATGTGGTTGCATTCTTTCGAAAGGGAGAGTCTCACACCCATCAGGTTAGTTAGCCCATAAATTTTATAAAATGTAACTGCGTGATTGGGAACATCCAATCGGTGACTCAGTTTGGAAGAAGACATTAGAGTGCGGCCCCGGTATTTGGGCATGATCCCGTTGACTGTTTCAAAAGATGCGCGCCAATTTCAACAGATTTTTTTCTTAAAACTTATAGGAACCCCTAAGAACAATATGTAGATTTTTTTTTGTTAAAATTCCTGAGGCCTCCTTTCGTGAGATTACAGATATCATTAACACCGAGCTTCCCTCTCTTGGAACAAACTAAAGCTGAGTTATTTATTGTTTTCTTTTTGTAATTGTAAAATTTAAAATTGTAATAATAAATTTAATTTTAACGTCTAATTGAGATCATTTAATTTTTTGAATCTAGCAGTTGATTGAACATTAGCCATGATGCGAACGAAAGTCAAATGGAACTTGTGTCTTTTAGTTTTAGTGAATTGTTATTCTATGGCAGGGGTGTCCAACCCCCAAATGACCTTGCGGGCCACTTTCGAAAAACATTACTATCTCGCGGGTCGCACACAAAAATATATACCTTTATATCAGATTTGGATACAAAAAACCATTTACTATAGTGATAATTTAAAACAGAATGAATTATTATTATTGTTTTCATTATTTTTCATGTATACAGACATAGATAATATAATAATGTGTATATATAATATAATAATGCAATGATCAAATAATATTTAAAATATTACAGTTGACATTTTCTTGAAAATTACGGTTTTCCTTTTGAATTGATATTTCGTTACTGATTGTTGAAATTTTATTTTTCTGTCATTCGCAAACGATTAAGTATACATTGTCCTTTATCTTAACCGTCCTGAATATATTATTTTTTTAAACTTAAACCGCAACTTACGTACTAGCGGGCCGCGTGTTGCACACCCCTGTTCTATGGCGTCGCATCAGAACGGAGGACACATTGGACATCTTTTTTAGTATTGCTATACATGTGTCCAATAAGGTGTTTTTCCTTTGCACCAGCTGTAACATCCTACTTTGTTTTTCGTATTTTTCTCAGAAACTATGAATCGCGCACAGGTAGAGCTCTTTGGGCAATTTTTATGGAGTAATCTGGCTGTGCAGAGTTTGAGCGCTTTTTTGGGACATCCTTTATGTATTCACATCCCACATAATCCCACCTACAAAATTGCATCCAAAATATTTCCTTGCAGAAACATTTTTAAGAGCCGCATCTGCTTTGTTTTAATAAATATTCCCTAAAATTCTTTGCGAAAGTGGAGCAAGGGAAAGATGGCATTTACGAAAAGAATTTAATTTTGTTTTCTCTCCAGGAACAACGCGTCGCTATGGAAACAGAAACAATGCTCAACCACCCAAAGATTGAGGAATTATTTTCATCACAGGATTCTATTTTCTTCTCTAAAGTGTTTTGCAATTTCAAAAAGATACGTGCGTGTAACTTGCATGTGTTTACATCCGTGTTAGCTCTCTTCCATCTCTTGTGAGGGAAAAAAGCCTTGCTAATACTGAGATTCCAGAAACACTGAGTCTTTTATTAATGATTTTCTAAAAGCAGTTCCTATAAACCATCAATAAATGAAATATTAGCAGCACACACAGGTATTAGGAGCTTGACCTAAATATATACTCACTTTTTCAATTAACAACGAATTGTGTACCAGTTAAACTCTTTAATTCTAGCGATTTAGTTTTGTTTTAAATTCATACTTAAATTCATTATCCTTAAAATTAGATATATATTAGAATCATTCAAATATATTTTAAAAATGCCTATTTGTTTCATGTAAGAGTGCCTTGTTGTTCTTCGTAAGAATGCCTAGTGTTTGTGTAAGAATGCCTAGTTGTTAAACCCTTTGAGAGGATTTCTTAAAAACTTTAAATCATGCACTGGCCTTCAAATATTATGGTACAACATGTATTTCGAAATTCACTTTGAAAACATGACTATGCTAAAAAGTTTCACAGGTTATGTGAATGCGAGTAACAAATTTCATAAAATCTTATCCACACAATGATAGTAACTACTTTTACTTTATTGAAATGTATATTTTATAGGAGTGCAAGAATCAAACTTTCGCATCTTCCTGTGTGCGTTTTGTGTATGATTTCTGCTCTTCAGTAGTTGCTGGTGATCTCGTTGACAATATCAAGAATAGAGAGAGAGAGTCTAACCATGTCTAGAACTACTCGCTTACCCTATTCCTTTGTCATTTTGGGATGGGAGCTATTCACGTTCTTTAATTAATTCTCTTGGGAAAATACTTCTTTAACTGTTGTCTGAGTTTAAAACCACCTTTCCATTAAAATATAACTAGATTTTATGCTAATTTGAGTGTTATTTAAATCCTGGCAAGGTGTGTGTTAGAGTTAGTCATTACTCTGTTATTAAAGTGAGGTTAGTGAAGTGCCTTTTGGACGCTTTGGTAAAAAGGAGAAGTTTTAGACTGGAATATAGACCCAAGAGAGGTAAGTTTCTGATTGTTTGTCTTAAGAATTTAATATAGTTCACTAATTTGGTTACTCCCTCGGCTTTTCATCTTGATTGATAGCAAATTGATTATTTTTATAACAATGTCTGTTGATTTCTTCTCCTAAACTACATCCGCGACTTTAGGTACTTGGCGGTGATTCAAAATGATGAGGTCTGTCGCCAATAACCTCGCCAATTCCCATTCGTTAAGGTGGCGGGTAGTAATAAAAATAAACATTGTCATATGTAAAATATTTGAAACTGAAACATAATCAGCATTGTGGAATTTAATCATAGTTCTTTTCAAATAACAGTAATCTAAAATTTTCTGTGAATTAATGAGTAAATATTTTTAAAACACGACATTATAATCTGCTATTACTCTATCGAATTTAAACAGTACACTGACAGGGAGTTTTAAAATAGCAGTTTAAATACAGATTGCGTAACAATTGCTTATATTGGCAAATATTTTTTTTAAATATTTTTCATCAAAGCAAGCAAAGAAATGATTTTGAGTTCTTAGAATATTCACTATCGTTTCATGAACTTAATTCTAAGGCGAGAAGCACTGCATGTTGTACTATATACAGTAAAATATTAGAACTTTTAATGAAGTAGCTTTTTTAGTCAGAATTTACTTCCTGAGAAAATGGCATTAGAGTGCTTGAATTACGCTTCTTGATGAAAATAAAAACACACTGAGTTTCAAGGAGTCAACATATTTCCATATTCCTTTGTTCACTTTCCTCTACTCAACGTCATTAATTTAAAGCTTCGCCATGCTCAAAAATGATCATTAGCAATTTTAATTAAGAATGTGAAAATAAATTAACATTGCAACACTGTTTATATATTTTATGGTTTTTAATACGGTTGATTATTTGAATGAACAGTTCCTTTCAAAATTACAATATTGTATGGAATTATATTGGCAAGAATACGGAAAGTAATGCTTCTAGAAATGCATTTTTGTAAAACAAACAATGTAAATATACTTTTTCAGCCTTTTCTAAATTAACTATATATTTTTTCTTGTTATATTTTAGCGCCTGTAATGTTTCCTGTACTATAACAATTGCCACCAGTGTATTGTGGTCATTGTCACGGGCTTGTGGTCGGAGTGTCCTGTTTTCCAGCCCAGTTAGAACTGAAAAACTACCGTGAAGAAGGGCTGATGCATGTTAAATCTGTCAAAGCACAAAGTTTTCCCTTTGGAGTGTGGTGTAAATTTAGAGTATGGGAAGCAAGCTCAAGCGTCATCCTCGTCACTTGATGAAGTCCCTCGCCAAATGCGACGTTAATAAACACTCATCTGCATAATAAAGACATGTTATTGTCGCTCCGGGTAGTCCTGTATCAGGGATTTATTTTGATATCTAAGTCACCGCTTTTCCAATTGTGGGGTGTGCCCCCCATAGGGGGACGTGATAACCCAAGCAAGTGGGTATGAGCATTTTGAAAAGTCGGAAACATAAGATGATTTTAAAAAGAAATATTAATTTATTGAAAGTGCACAAACAAAATACATTCTATACATTCTATACAACAATATACATAATAAAAAATTAAGAAAACCACAACATTTACACTAATATAATACACTTTTAAATGTTTCAGTACAGCACAATGCATTTTAAAATTAATATAACAATACCAAGTTAGAGCAAGTTTTATAATTACCCTCATCGACACGGGTTTGCCATACATAAAATCATGTGCGGATTGTTTATCTTGATATTTTTTTTTTACCGTTTATAATTATTCCCTTAACTGCAGATTAAATTTACGTGATTTGCTCCCCAATGCCACCGTTTTGCACGTATGCGTGGATATCTGGTGTATTGGGAGAGGAGAAAAGGGGGGCGGGATAAGAAAATATTCTCAAATAAGTAAATCTTTCGCAATCACTGCCAAGGTCATTTTTTTTCATTCCAAGGACTTCGGAATAATTTTATAGATAGCAGTGAAAAGAAGAAAAAAAAACGTACTTTGGAAAGACGTATATATACATCCGGGGTAATTATAATGATTTGGCTGAGCGAGATGTTCATTTACGCAGAAATATTTAAGAGGTTAAAGTCGTATTGTAGAGCTTTAACGTCGAAGTATCGTATTATAGAATTCAGTACATTGTTATTGTATGGAGGGAGGAGCGATGAAAATTATGATTGAAGATTGAGTCGCAAGAATTGAAAGTTTGAGAAGCACTGATTTAAGTGGTTGAAAATATTATTTTAACCATCAGCGAATAAACATACAAATAATGCTCACAGGGAAAACAAACGAAATACATAAACTAAATGAACAAACAATATGCAAACATTAAGTGAAACTTAAGCCATAACACCGTTTTCCACTCGCATCCCTCAGGTAACATAAATCGTAGCACACAAATTTTTTGCGTAATTAATTGATTTATTGTTTATTAACATTGTACAGCTATGTAACTCGAGGGCTAATGGCCACGAACATCGTAATTCGCATCCGATTCTCCAAATTTCTACACAACTTCAATGGGAGTACTATAGTTGTTACTATAAGGTCACCCGCTTGATGGTGTCAGAAAGAGGTCGAGAAATTCATCGTGGCACCGGGGGTAAAGTACAAATGTCGTTTTGGCCACAGCCTTGAACACCATGCATGTGACAGTACGTTTGGGCTCCGTTCCACTCTAATTTTGAGGCAGAACACCCAGAGGGATGGTCGGGAATGACACGTTCCTTGAGAGGACTTTTGGCTCGAAGAATATTTAAAGTGCCTCCAAGTCACACAGGTACTATACATTTTCAAACATCTGTAGTGGTCTGTACTTCATAAGCCAGTTACAGCCTCCGGACAGAGATGATCCCTTTTGCCTAGTGGTCATGTTACTGAACTTCGAATCCATAGGTCGTGGATTCTACTCTCTGAAAATGTGCGACTTCATGAGTGAACTTGGCTGAATATAGAAAAAGACAAACTTCTGATCTGCCGTGGCAGCATCTACCCGCAAGAAGAACAATCAGAAGTCGTCACATTTATTTAACGTAGAACCAAAGTCGTCAGACTCACTAGACGCGGCAACCAAACCCCTCTGACTCACTTGACACAACACCTCCAATTAACAGCAACAACACACACGCTCGCCATATCAAAATGTTCGTTCCCCTATCCACCAACTCACTGGAGGGGGAATACTGTAGCGGACGGTATCTTCATAAGCCAGTAACAGCCTCCAGACGGAGGTGGTCTCTTTTGTCTAGTGGTTATGTTAGAGGTCTGATTCATAAGTCGCGGGTTCTGTCCTTTGGAAATGCGTCACTTCTCATCCATGCCTTCTGCGGGATTCGAAACCAGATCATGCCATGGAAGAGGCTGAAGTATCATTAACAATTATCACGCCCGGACAGCTCATGTGAGGTGAGCCTCGAGGTACTTAAAAAACATTAGTTCTTCTACACGGTAGCTCTTTAGTGTTGACCAGGTCTCGAATGAGTAGACGCCAGCCACTCGTTCACGACCCTCATCATTTGAGTGCAGTGGCCACTTTGAGTGATAAAGTTTTAATTGATTCGCAACCAAAATAAAAAAAATAAAAGAGTCATCACTTCTTTATGTACATGACAAGGGCTTATTTTAAAATATTATTCATCCATGAAAAACCTCCAAAATCGTAAAAAATATTGCTTCAAAGTAGAACAGTAGTAAAATGCATTCCGCTACAGAGCTCAAAATATAAAAACAGATCAATAATGAAAATATTCTGACACCCGAAGAAATATGCATGACGTGACTTCGAAATCCAGAATTTCGTTCTTTTTCCGAATCGATTTTATCCAAATAAGATATTTCTCATCAGGGTCTGAATAACATCTTTCAAAAAGAATAAAAATATGCTAGTATTATTTGACCAACTAGTATGAAGGTAGAAAATGAAGTCTGTCGGCGGCAGATAAGACTGAACTATTCTTTATATTTATGAAATATATCGTAACTATATTCACAAATAATTTTTTAATGAAATCATACTTCCACTTAGTTGATGCGTTTCAAATGGATTACTTCGGGGCAAGACGGTGAGTTTTCTACAATAATGCGTTACTTTCGATTTCGTTTTTAATCCGAATTGTTTTCTTATTTCTTGATTGTGATTGATTTGGATGCGTGTATTTTGTCTACACGCATCCACAATCCATAGTTGTTAAATATGTGTAACACAATATTTCTCATTCTTTTAATTTGGTTTAAATGTATGATTTAGGAATGTTGTTGTAATTTCCTGTCGACTGTGTAGACACGAGCAAGCAAAGATCTTGAAATTAAAAAAAAAAAGAATAGAGAAAATGTATCAAGTTACATATTTTTAGAAAAAGGGATTATTCAGATTTTTATTATTTCAGCAGATTTTTGAATCCTAGGATTTAAATTTTTAATGGATAGGCTCACACACTTTCTACTATTTTTCATTTTCTACATGTATTTCTCATTTTCAGCTTAAATAATGAGGGAGAGTGAGTATATATTGTGATATAGCCCCCCCTTAGGTGACCGTATCTTTGATTGTCAGGGTGTGCTAGAGGTGTGGGGTTTTCTAAATAAACAGACATTTTAAATTCTTAATATGACTTTATTAAGAATAGAACTTAAATGTCTAACAATTTAGATAAATTTAAATAAGTGAGAATCTAGAATGAACGAACAAACACGTAATTTACCGAATCACGTAATTTAGACCACTTTCTCTACGTTATAATTATTTTCCGCCTACTCTTACTTATAATATTATTACAAGTCCTAATATAAAATAATTAGTCCTACCTTAATCCAAACTAAGATTCGATCACTGTATGGAAACGTCTGGGCTCGCGTGCAATGGTATGCACCTTGTAGTAATGGCTGGGTTTCCCGGTAACTTTACGATAGGCTGTCAATTAACGCTTGTATCTCTTCCAAACATAACATTCCCCAAATTGCTATCCTGCTTACTGAAACTTCTGTTCTTTTAAAAGCTATCTTATTTGCATTTCTTGTTCGCATTTCGCTTCTTATGTTTTGGTTGGAAGAAGTATAGTACAGGTGACTCGCACGTGTAAGAATCACAAAGGGTCCGCATCAAATGTAACTTTCAGTGCTTACAGGATTTTTGAAAGGTCTGAAGCAAACCGCGGCCACGGATATACATCATATTATGGGGATGGGGATTCAAAGGCATTCATTAATGTGAAATACATATATGATATTGATAGCGTAGTTAAATATGAGTGCATAGGACATGCGAAGAATATAGTTGACTCTCGTTTGCCTAAATTGAAAAAAAAAAAAATCTAAAAAACGCTTGGGTATAGAAGGGCAAATTGACCGACAAATTCATCGATATACTTCAAAATTATTTTCGAATTGAAATAAGAAATAATGCCGGCAATTTTTTTAAAATGAAGAGAGCAGAGTCATTGCTTCTCTAACGACAAAAAACTTATGCATGGACAATGCCCTTCTAGATCCGATGTTGTT
>BMAV01014625.1:0-32893 GCA_019973955.1 Trichonephila inaurata madagascariensis | reverse complement strand
CAAAACTAGAGTTTGATTTACGAAGTGGAAAATGAGTTTAGATGGTAACAAGCGAGATATAGAACTGTTCCTTTCTTCTTTTCGAAGCATAACGAGTCGAGGTTTGTTTGAAATGTTTGACTCCTTTCAAAGTTCGCCGAATATGCCGAGAACTCCAGTTAGTCAGAGACTTATGTTATAAAATTTTTTTTTTATTTTATTTATATTTATCGCTTTTAGCATTTTCCTCTCAGAATTCTCGATTTATCTCTTCGATATATATATATATACATATATCTGAAGTGGATTTTAATTATTCAAAATTTTTTCTTTGTTTATTGCTTTGTCATTTGTGGCAACACTAATCAAATTAGATCTACTTCTTGTTATTGTAATTCTAATTAGTATTGTTCTCTTTAATGTTTAAGGAATTACACATTACTTTTTTGTACATACATTGTACCAAGCATATGCATTAAAACTAATGATAAAAGTGATAAACACATCACTTTGCAGATAAAAGAAAAATATTTGCATATAGAAGCCAACTATTTTAACTCCCCCTTTAGTGGAATTTAATATTTGGATGACATAACAGATAAATCCAATTATATGTTTCCAAAAATTATTAGTTTAATTCATAAGAACTTAAAAATGAATAAATCCTCAACGATTAATTTATATTAAAATTTGAGTATTAACGTTACCTCTTTTTTTCTCAATATATATTGTAGAGTAGCAAGCTACAATGCAAAAAAATCATAAATCAATACATTCTGCAATATGTAATTGTTTCCTCACATATAAGCTAAAAGATCGCTTCTTTCTATGTTCTAATGGATGAAATGGTACAGTTGACAAGAAAGTAAAAAGTACAAACTTCTTACTCTCAGTAATATTTGATTACATTGTAGGAAATGACCAAAATTGTTAATAAATCAAAATAAATGCAATTGTGATCTTAAGGAGTGAACTAATTAACATAATAAATGAAAAAAAATTATAAAATTAATGAATGGCGTTTTTTATGCGAAATTTGACAGAAAATAATTTAAATATGTTCTAAATTTCTTTTCAATCAGATGATTAACTTTGTAGAAATTTAACATTTGAAAGGCATATTCATTATATTACCTCATAAAATGATTTTTTCGAAAAACATTTTTTACTCAATTACAGTTCCTTCAATTTTGTAGTAAACGTAGAAAATAACCCCACCCCTAAAATCGCTCCGACTGAAAACCCTAAGTTCCTACCGATATTTATACTTGAATAATGCTCTAGTAAATAATAAGATTCAACTTAAAAAATAAAGTAGCTTGCCCCCTGAAATTCGTAAAAAATGTCCAAAAATGATAATGAATATCGAAGACTCAGGAAACCAAAGATGTTAGTTTAAGGTATCCGACTACGTTCGGAACCGTTATTTTTAAAAAAGCGCATACATGGATAAGTTTCATGATATTTAGTGTCACTTATACTAGAATACATGTATAAAATTGTTTTAAGGACATTTTGACACAAAAAAATTATTTAAATACAGTATTTCGGCTAAAAATTAACTGAGATTAACCTGTTTTCAAAATGTTCTCATTTTGTGAAAAATGCTTCTATTATAATAATATTTTGCCTGTATATAGCTCAGACCTCTGTACAGAGGCTAAACTATGATGTTCGAAAGATTCACATTATTTTCAGAGTTGCAACCCATTGAAATAATTATCGGCGTTTTTTTCTTAAAATTTCTCCCCTCTGTTGTCGTGAAACATGGATAAACCACCTTCTAAGATATATGTTTAAAAAATTCTTGTTGAGTCTTTGTACACAGGTCTGAGCTATTCACAGGCGAAATATTATTATATATAATAGAAGCATTTTTCACAAAAGGAGAATATTTTGAAAATGGGTCATTCTATGTTCATTTTTTGTCAAAATATTGTACTTAAATAATTTTTTATTGTAATACTATTCTTAAAACAATTTTATATACATTTTCTAATCTAAGTGACACTAAATATCATAAATAGTATCCATTTATACGCTTTTGCAAAATCACGGTTCCGAACGTAGTCGGATACCTTAAATGAATAATTATCCCGTAATTGTGCTTTAAAATTTTTATGTTTTCTAACAAAGCAAAACTTAACGTAGTTACAAAACTTTTCACGTGCGTGCTTCTCATTGTGTTGATCCCAATGAAGGAAATTATTTTTTTATATTTTTTTAATTTTATTTCTTCTTATGAATTAATTCTGGATGAGTAAATATTTATACTGCAAACGATCATTTCATTTTGGGCGACTATCTTTAAATATGGATCTAGAGCAGTCATGGGATTCCCGTATTACATTTTAGAATAAAGAAATAATATTTACTGTCAACGTAAATCATAAGAGCTCAAAACAATATTTTTTAATAATATGAATTGCTTAGCTTAAACAATACTTTTAACTAATTTTTTGATTGTTTTTCGAAATTTTGTCGAAATAATTTTCCTCCATTAATTAACTTGAAGTACTGTTGTCCATTCTTATTTCAAATCTTCATGGCCACGGTAGCCTAGTGGTCAAGGGTAACGGACTCTTGTCCGGCGTGTCATGAGTTCTAGCCCAACACCGCTGAAGACTGGCCGTGCAGAGTAGGCGATGCACGTTAAATCTGTCGATACCCAAACGTCATCTTGTGGGTGTGGTGAAGTTTGGAGGGAGGGTGCCAGGTCAGGTGTCGTCGTCGTCACTTGAGACTATGGTTCAAACTTACGAGGACCGTCGCCAAAAGCACTCGAGTAGCTTAGTGTGACGTTAACGGTCACTCGCTCATTCAGCTCATATCTTCTGTTTATAAAATGTCCTGGAAACTCGTGGTCAGAAATGTATTGGTGAATTACACAATAACTTGTAAAATTTCATTGTTAGAAAGCATGGTCATAAATATCCGTCTAATTTATGTAATACAGGAAGAAATGTAAAGTATATTGTGTTACATTAAGTACAATATACTTTTAACTATTATTGTATTTACATTAACGCTTTATCTACCGCATTATGATTTACTGCAGTTTTTTTCATACAATACTTTTTTTTAATCACTACATTGAAAATTAAGAGATATACATTAACAAAATACTTACCTTTGAAAAATTTAATCCGTTACAGCTAATTAACAAATTAAAGATATCCAACTGTAAAATTAATTATATAAACTGTTGATTTAAAATAAAGAGTCAAATCGTTTTCTAAGGTCTTCATTAGCATACCAAAAAAAAAGTAAGACACTTACCTTTTGACATTAACTATTTTTCGGAACAATAATGACAATCTTCACAATCCCCTGGAAACGCCGTCAGTTGAAAACGCAATTTATATATATTCTATGAAACTATTCGCCTTCCCCACTAAAATACTCATCATAGAATCCGTGCTGCCATATATCTTGGAAGAGTGGATTAAAAAAAGAGTATTCCTGCTATGTATCGCCATAGTATTCGTAAAAATGGTTATTCTATGTAATTTTAAAGTGAGCGGTACTTATAAGTACCATCGGTAGATAAAGGGTTAAATACAATAATAGTTACGCTAACCACGGCTGTTCAAATTTCTCCACAATTTATATTCCTCCATGGTATGTGAAGAAAATAGGACCTGATTATCAGACATTTTAGACTTCTCAGACAGATGCTATTGTAAAATAAATTACAATATTTCAAGCACGTGTGAAAAAGAATAAGACTTGATTTTTACAAATTGCGGACGATCTCAAATACATGTTGGGAAATCATAAAAATACCCACGATAAAAGGAAAAGGAAAATGATACATCATGGGATGGAAGAAAGGAAAACAACCGAAAGCGCAAGCTTGCTACTTGTACAAATATTGGAAAAAACGGAGAAGAAAAGTTTCTCCAATAATCTCTTCCACTATTTTTTTTTCATCCTTTGTATGTGATATGTGGTGGCATGAGTCCGTATTTCTCTGCTGCTGCAAATGATAAGGAGCTAACAGTTTCTTCTGAATGAGTCGTTTGCGGTACAGAAGAATTCGGTCAATATGTGATTCTCATAGGGAGAGAGAGTAAATATAGTGCGTCTGAGTCGAGTGGGGAGTCTCTGAGGATTCGCTTCAATTTATTTCTAAGTAAACGTCCATAACATTCTATAGAAATTCACGTAATAAGACAAAGAAGTCAATAGTCATATTAATTTAAGTTACTAGCCTTGGGCATATGATTTGAGCTACCGATTTCGAAACTAAACACATAAAAATCACTTCAAAAACGTTAGACAATTGCGCTAAAAAGGAATATTGCAAGGATCATTTTCTCAGTGATATAATCATATTTCAAACAATTTTTTTTAATATACAGGTAAAAATACTTCTTACCTGCTTTCTTCCAAAACGGACCGGTGGCGAGTAGAAGAGTATTGTTCTTATTTAAATATAATTAAATATAATTTACTTTAATGAAAACAAAAAAAAAAAACTATTTAAAATTTTATTGAAATATATGCACGAGGTTTAAGTTCGGTTACACATGAAGAATTTAGTGTGGATCATGGGATATCTCGTATTGTTCCGTCTTAACCCTTTATCTACCACATTATGATTTACTGCAGTTTTTTTCACGCAATATTTTTTTAAATCACTACAGTGAAAATTAAGGGATATACATAAACAAAATATTCAACTTAAGGAAAATGAATCCGTTAGAGCTAATTAAATAATTAAAGATATTCAACTGCAAAATTAACTATAGACACTGTTCACTTAATATAAATCGTCAAATCGGTTTCTAAGGTCTTCATTCACATACAAAAAAAAAAAAAAATAAATAAATAAATAAAATACTTATCCTTTGACATTAACTATTTTTTCGGAACAAAAATGACAATCTTCGCAATCCACTGAAAACGCAATATCTGCTGTAAAACTATTTACCTTCCCCGCTAAAGTATATACTCATCATAAAACCCGTGCTTCCATATAATTTAGAAGAAGGGTATTAAAAGAATATTCCTACTGAGTATATATCGTCAGAGTATTCGTCAAAATTGTTATACTATGTAATTTTAAAGTCAGTGGTACTTATAAGTACCGTCGGTAGATGAAGGGTTAAAACCAATATGGTATAATGTTCTTGAAAGTTTTACTTAGAGTTTAATTGTCAACTCCTTCTAGTAGTAACAAAATATGTAGATTGATTCTAAGGTATGAAAGCGAAGAAAATGGAAATGAATGTTGGAACAGGCAGGGCTGATAGTGGTTAGTTAGGTGAGAATATAGAGATTAGATTTTCGAGCCAGGAAAATTTCGCTTCCAATTTGGGAAATAGGTTCATCAAGTAAATAGTAATTTCTTCCCTAAGCCTAAGAACTTATTTGCTTTGAGAGTGAACTCCATCTGGAATGTCCTTGGAAAACTTTTATGGTATGCCAGGTTCAAGAGACATCTTTGCAATACATCGGATGTTGTGGCGTTTTGAGGAAGCTACAGTTCTGAGTGTCTGCAAGTACCTTATAAGGGGAGAGCACGACTGCGGAAATAGTTTGGGAACGAGACTTTGTGTAATAGTAACACTCGTATAGGGTGTTCAACCGTGGATGTAATAGCGCAGAATGGGCAGTCAATTTGGTGAAAATGGCCTTCAAAATTCATACTTAGCTTTTATACAATAAAATTTTAATTAGGTGCAGTGATACAGTTGCATATATGATAGCGCACCTGCATACCGAGTGGTAGGTCAGGGTTCGAGTCGCACGTCCGCCTTGCTGTTTTTTTTTGCAATTAATTCAATTATTTTTACAATTAAAAAAATTTATTTAAAAAAATATATTAAGTATTCTATATAATTATAAAATAATTAAATTAATAATTATATAAGATATATATGTTATTTTATTATATTTATTATAAAATAATTAATGTGTATATATAATAAAATGTTTTTTTTTATATAATTATTTATAAAACTATTTCTAACTGTTTTACTTTTTAAAATAAAAACAATTATACAGAGCATCATTTAATATTTAATACAATATATTTTTATTGTAAATATTATTATTTATTAATAATATTATAACATATTTGTAAAATATAATATGAATATTTATATAATTATAGTGATTGTTTTTGTTTTCAAAATACAAAACAATTATGTAAACACTTAAGAGAAGCCATTTTTAAATAAATTTATTTAACAGTTAAAATAATTAAATAAATTAAAAAAAGAAGCAAGTTTTGATCACGTGACTCGAACCCTGACCTACCGCGCGGAATGCAGGTGCACTATCACCTATGGCATTGCATCGCTACAGCTAATTAAAATTTTATTGTATAAAAGCTAAGTATGAATTTCGAAGGCGATTTTCTAGGAATTGACTGCCCATTCGCGCGATGCCATTACATTGACGATTAAAAACCTATAGGAGTATTACTATTACACATAGTTTCGTCCCCAAATGAATTTCCTCAGTTGTGACCTTTGTTAGAAGAGTAAATTTTGATTACAAAGTATTAGCTAATCTTTCTCCTGATTCAGAGTCCTCGAAAGAAGGATAGCATTCTGATAAAACCATTAACTGTATTTTTTGTGTTTGTATTATTTCCTGATGTTTTGCGTCATTATTTATACATATAATCTTGTTTTAAAGTTGATTTTAAGTACAAAGACTCGAGTACGGGGCAATCAGAGCTTATTAGTCTGGCGTTGGAGGGACCGTTACAAGTTGAGATGGAATTTTTCTTCAGTTTAATTTTACTCGGCTCTTTTGACATCACTGTCAGTTTCCTGCAAGGAAATGGGTCAGCACAGCTTCATCAAACGTACTTACAGCTCAAAGTTTATAAGGAATATATTTTTCTTATAGCTGCAGGGAATAATTGTTCTTAATAAAATATATAATTAATGTGAGTAGAAAACCTCTATACCGACAATGTTAAATAGGCTGTTTTCGATGTACCTTTTCTCAAAATCTGTTATATGTACATGTTTGAAAATTTTCATTCAATTACATTAATATACTGAATTAATATTCAATTACATCAATTTCATTAATATACTGAAATGAGCGTTTAGCTAATTTTGAATTTTTTTGCATAATTTATAAAATATTTTAACAAACATACGGAAATTTGACCCACTTTTCACATAAAAAATTTGTAAGAAATACATTTCTGAGATTTTACAAAAAGTTCATTTCAGTATATATATTAGCCATCATTATAAATATATCATAAAAAAATTATAAACCTGTGAACAGTAGTTTTTCAAAAAAGATACATCGAACATCAAAATTTACATTTTGAGATAAATTGATTGTAATGTATACAGTGAGACTTCTAATCGGCTAAGAAATGAAAAAGTAAAAGGCTCAATTTCCAATAAAAGATACATGTTTTGGTTTATATTAGACGTTCAACTTTTAAACAAAAACGAAGTACTTTGTTTACATTTTTCGCCCTTTAAATGGGCGTGGCCTAATTTCAACGATTACTTAAAAATAGGTTTCAAGGGCTTCTAATTACCCTACAGGTTACAGTAAGGTATTTTTAGAAAGGTTAAAATCTATATAATTTGAAAATGTAAAAATGTCAAATTGTCAAGAAAATAAGATTTTAACTTTCCAACACCTCTTAAGGAAAAATACAAGTTCCAGTTATCATTAAAGTGACATTTATAAACCTAAGTATGAGAGAAGTTCCAGTTCAAATGTCGTCTTGTTCACTAGACCGTGGTATAAATTTACGAGGTAAGTCACCAATAGCCTTCGCGTTGCTTTACAGAATGTGACGTTAATAAACACTCACTTATAAACTTAAATCTTGCCCCACATCGTATCATCCTCAACATCAGCGATATTTATCGATTAGCGAGGTTGATAACTGAATTAATATATAAGTCCCCTACAAGCATCCTCAACCTAATACATCTCTTTTCCTCCAGTCTAATCTGTCATATCTCATTTAGACTTCTTAGAGCAGTCTAATGTAGAAGTAGAAGATTATTTAAGTTCGTGATTCAGTCCTTTCCTATTTACATTAACTTAGGGAAATCAACACGTGACCAATACAAGAAATAAAAGAGATGACTTTGTTTTCCTCAAGCTGGATGATACAAAGTAAATAAAAAAAAATAATAATAATAATACAGAAGTAAAAATGAGCCTCATTATAGTTTACTAAATAATTTCTTATTTTAAATACGAAGATTATTCAATTTCTACTATTAGCTCACATTCTCTATATATTTATTTATTTATCTTGGTGGAATTTTCAATCGTTAATAAAATGCATTTTAAAGCGCTGAATTGAGCTGAAATTTTATATACAGGATTATTTTGGATGACAATACAATAATTTAATTATAATTAATAAAAATTAATTGATTAAAACTAATTATTTAAAGAATTACAAATACAGCCACGTTGGCATAATTTTTGACGACTTTGGTCAAAACTTGAAAAGCTTTTTTCTCACATTTTAAAGCACTCATTTGAGCTGAAATTTTCTACACACTATTGTTTTTGGTAAAAATATGGTAATTTAATTATAATTAATTCAAATTAATTGACAGAAACTAATTATTTAAAGAATTACAGATAAAGCCATCTTGGTTTCATTTTTAGCGACTTGGGTCAAAACTTTAAGATTTTTTTTTTTCTCACGTTTTAAAGCGTTCATTTGAACTGAAATTTTATAGACACTATTGTATTGGATGATAATACGATACTTTAATAATAATAAATAAAAATTAATTACCACTTAATGTTGTGATTCTGTCCTATGTATATACATATTTACATTAATTGTAACTATTTAATAAAAAGTAGCTAAAATAAAATTTTTCGTTGTTGATATAAATAGGAATTTTGACTTAATTTTTTATATTACTTATTTTTCATTGCGTAAGTGTAATCTGCTTCTGGATACTGTATTGATATAAACGAGCTTTGTATTGAATGAAATGGTAGAGTGATATTAAAGGATTTTTCTAAAAAAAATCAGTTTCATATGATGAATGTTCTTAAAATGTATAAAGCCCGTTTCGTCCAAAAACTAAATTTGGTTCATATCTTTCAAAAATTGATTGATGGTATAAAATTTGAATATTTCCACTTTATTATTCTTTGAAATCTGAGACCTAATTTTTCTCGATTTTAATTAAAAACGCTGTCATTAAAATAATTATTAAATTTCTTTCAAAATTTCATAGATGTTAACTTTATAACGCATTTTTTATAATCATTTAATGACAATAAGCTAAATATACATTCAGTCCCGAAAACACGGTCTAACGTGAACCGAAGGGGGGTTGAGCTTGTGAAAATGCCATGTTATCAATAATGGGATTAAAAAAAAAGAAAATGTTTCTCTGAAATATTTCCCTGCACTTGTGTGTAGTATTGTTTGCTTGGCAATATAACAGGAAATAAATTTCCCAACTACCCTTTAACAAAGGAAAAGTACGTATTGTATGAAAACATGCATCATTTATACTAGATGAAAATGAAAATTTGTGAATACATGGTATTTAGTAATTTACCTGATCAAACTCACCTCAGAAGGCATAAAGCTGTCTATAATGAAACTTAAAAGGTCGACGTGGCAAAAATTGGTTACTTTTTTTCAAAGAAATGAGTAGTGTACTGGCGTTTTTATGACGAACAAACAGACAGTCTCCGACACACTTTGTGGTTAAAAATGCAGAAGGGAGGTTCCAACAACCTTTACCCCCTCACAATGTGATATCTTAGGATATTCGGTGTCATCAACGTGAATGTCTTCATCATTTTTTGCATTTTTTTTATAAACATACGATAATTTCTACATCGGACAAAATGTCTTGCTCAGGGTCGTTCAGGAAGCAGTGCTCCACGTCATATTAGTGGGTTTCTGTTCATTTGTGGGGGAATTTAGATCTAAAAGGGTGTGAACGAGTTACCTGGACAGCCAGGTTATTGAATGCCTAGTTGTTCTCTAACGTCAAAAATAAAGATTATAATTCTAAAGGATTTTTTAATGCATTATAACAGTGATATGTTGATCAATCATGTTTTTGACTCTGTCTTTTAGTTAATTCAATGATATCGACGAAGTTACTTTTCTCTGACAATCTTTATACTCAAAACTTTGTCAAATTACATCCGATTTGTTTTTTTAATTACTTTTTAAAGTTTTGTTCGATTCTATATATATGAAAGATTCTCAACAATTACCTGCTAGATTTCAATTTTGCCCTTTCAAGGGTAAAGTAGCAACTGTGCGTATCGAGCATTAAGTCTAGTAAGCATTTCTTATGCTTAATTATTCATAAGGAGCATTTATTTGCTTAGTTATTCATAAGAAGCATTTCTTATGCTTAATTATTCATAAGAAGCAATTATTTGCTTAGTTATTCATAAGAAGTATTTATTTGCTTAGTCATTCATAAGAAGCATTTCTTATGCTTAATTATTCATAAGAAGCATTTCTTTGCTTAGTCATTCATAAGAAGCATTTCTGTGCCTAGTCATTCATAAGAATCATTTCTTTGCTTAGTCATTCATAAAAGAATTTCTTATGCTTAATTATTCATAAGAAGCATTTCTTTGCTTAGTCATTCATAAGAAGTATTTCTTATGCTTAATTATTCATAAAAACATTTCTTTGCTTAGTAATTCATGAGAAGCATTTCTTATGCTTAATTATTCATAAAAAGCATTTCTTTGCTTAGTCATTCAAAGGAAGCATTTCTTATGCTTAAATATTTATAAAAAGCATTTATTTGCTTAGTAATCCATAAGAAGCGCATTTCTGTGCTTAGTCATTCGTAAGAAGCATTTCTTTGTTTAGTCATTAATAAGAAGCATTTCTTTTGTTAGCTTTTAGGAATAAGCATGTCTTAATGACATATATTTACTTATTCATCCCTTGATTGAAAATTACTATATTTGCAGATATAAAATAAATGTTCCTCCTTTATATTTCTTCCTATTATTTTATTGTTTCGAAATATATATATATAGAAACTACTATATTGATTTTTCATTTAAGAAATCTAATTTGTTATAGGCAACTTCTTAAAACTCTGTAAAATCACATAGAGAAGAAGCTTAAATGAGAAAGTGCTAATTAACGTTGCACTAAAATCATTGCTAATGCACCCAGGAGGTCCATTGCTAATAGCATCCTGAGGGTTATAAGCAATGGACCTCGTAACTTTTAATCACGATTAAGTGATGATTATGACACCTAAGTTGGCCACTCTTTACCCAGAATACTACATCACATCAACGGGAGGACTTTGAGATGCAACTTATTTAACATGCATCAGACCCTTCTACACGACGGGTCTTAAGGGCATGCCAGTCAAGAGGTCAGGAAAAGGGCAGGGGTTACACAGTTAAATAGTTGGAAAAAATACAAATCCGCGAAAATCATGGTTTCTGTAAATTTTGCATCTACGTTGCACGTAAAATTTGAAGGATGCGCAGCGAAAGGGTTAACACTTAACTTCGCAATTTTTTAAATTTCTATGAGAAAATTATATCAGCTAGTTCTCAAGTAATAATAAAAGGGAAAAATAAGAAAAAAAAAATAAGCAGTTTTAAGTTGAATTTCAGTCATTTTTTTGTTTGTTGCAAAAGTCCAATATTGCGCAGTAGTGCTGTAAATTACAAAACTTTTTTTTATATGATTCATTTATATTCATTATAAAATGTTAAAATTTCTTACCTGGTAATTTATTTCGTCAATAAACAAGAGGAAGCATAAGATATAATGGATTCTTTTTATAGCAAAAACACAGTTCTTGAGGCATCAGAGATTTTTATAATTGTTGTGATTTCTGGAAAAAATGTATTTCCACATCTAGTGACAGAATTAGCATGTATTTCGTTGCAGTAATCTTTTTTTTCTCAGTTAAGTGATTTGTAGGTAATTAAAAAAATATTGAGTCTGTTAAATTAAAATAAATCATATGTTGTGTAGAAATGCAACAGTGCGAAGTTAAGGGTTAATGCTTTAGTTCAGGGGTATCCAACCCGCGGGCCGCATATGGCACGTCTTGAATAATTTTGCGGCCGGCAAGATTCCTTACAACTTTACAAAATTCAACAATTTTGTACAATATTTTTTGTTTAAAGAGTTTTTTTTTTTAAAAAAAGTAAACCCCATATCTGTTATTATTCTATCACGTTGCTTCTGTTACTGTGAATCTCTTTTTTTATTCTAAATTGAAGTTTATCAAACATAAATCGTGCTAAAACCTAACGCACGGAAATCTGCAACAACAATTACGATACGCAAATACTCATGCATTGAGATCGACTTGCAAAAACTAAGTGAAAAAGAGTTGAGAAACAGATATATAACTACTTAAATAAATTAAAAATTATTTGATCATTGCATTATTATTATATTATCTATGTTTGTATACATGGAAAACAATGAAAACAATAATAATAAATCAGTCTGTTTTAAATTTTCACTCCAACAAATGTTTGTAATGGATCCAAATCTAATATAAGATATACATTTTTATATGGGCCCACGCCGGATTGTTAAGTTCTTCCGAAGTGCCCCACGAGGTCATTTGGGTTGGCCAACCCTGCTTTAGTTCATTTAATTTGTTTGCTTACCGTTATTTTCGATTACCCTTATTACATATTACCTTTTTTACATGTAAAAAAGGTATTATCTTAATATTGTTTTTACTATTTTCGAAAATAAGAGTAAAGCTTTTGTTGAAGATAAGAACTCTCTTTGTTTCGAATTCACAAATGCATATTGATTAGATAAAAAAAGGAGAAAAAATGTTCTTTTAAGATAATAATTGTTGAATCAAGACCAAATCTCCAGAAACATTCCACACAGTAAACAACACCAAAGATTTATCTTTAGTGCTGTGGGCGTTTCCCCCAAAAGAGCTCATTACCCAAACCGATTGACGCTCTGAATGGTTATGAAGATTGCTTTTTCGACTCCCCCAATACTACTTTCCGATGCTTTAGGTGCACATTAGAGAGCGTCTCTTTCGCTTATGCCACGACTTCATTTTCGATTTTTCTCTTTGCTCAAGCACGCGACCAAAAAAAGACCCTCTTATGAATGGGTAGACTGAACATTTATTGACTCCATTTACGTGATAAGGTTTTCTTTTCTTCCTGCGTTTACAGTTTATTCTGTTTTGCGCCTGGCATGCTTTTTTGACTGCTTGAAAACAATAAAAATCGTTCTTATGTTACACAGATAAAAAGCTTATATGATATAGTCTGTAATGAATACAATATATATCATTGAGAAAATATTCATTTTAGTTAAGGTATCCGACTACGTTCGGAACCATAACTTTAAAAAAGCGCATAAATGTATAATTTTCATATTTAGTGTCACTTAGATTATAATACATGTATACAATTGTTTTAAGGACATTATGACAAAAAAATTATTTAAATAGAATATTTTGGAAAAAAATTAACTTAGAATAACCTTTTTTCCAAATGTTCTCCTTTTGTAAAAAATGCTTCTATTGTGTATTAATATTTTGCCTGTATTCAGCTCAGACCTCTGTACAGAGGCTCAACTACAATTTTTGAAATGCGTAACTTGGAAGTCGGTTTATCCATGTTTTACGAAAACAGAAGGGAGTAATTTTAAGAAAATACCCTGAGAATTATTTCAAATAGTTGTAACTCTGAAAATAATGTGAAGTTTTCAAAAATCATAGTTGAGCCTCTGTACAAAGGTCTGAGCTATATACAGGCAAAATATTAATACAATAGAAGCATTTTTTACAAACGGAAAACATTTGGAAAAAAAGGTTATTCTAAGTTAATTTTTTGCCAAAATATTGTATTTAAATAATTTTTTTTTGTCATAATGTCTAAAGCAATTTTATATATGTATTCTAATCTAAGTGACACTAAATATCATATCTATTATCCATTTACACGCTTTTGCAAAATCACGGTTCCGAACGCAGTCGGATACCTTAAATGTGATGAAATAACAAAGAGTTTCGCAATATAGCTCTCATCATCGTTTATTTTAGTTTAACCTGAGAAGAGTTATTTCGAGAATGCGAGTCGCTCAAAGAACAAAATACAAGTGAGGGAACTATTCAAATTCCAGGTTTAAATACTTCATTAAGTACAGGGAAATTCATGGTGTAGAAAATTTAATCACGTGTTCACAAGTGAAGGGAATTATTAGTTATTTATATAGAAATTGCATCATTCTTTAAAAAAAATAAACCACTTTTATAAGGTCTGTGTAAGCTATTATGTTACGCTTTTACCAGAAGCCACCCAAAAATCTGTCGAAAATTCTTTTAATCTTTTTAATAAGGAATCACTAATAAATCTATTAAAAGAACGTTTTTTTAATCCTTTAGATAAAAAAGATGAAATATGAAATACGTTTCTAAATAAGGCATTCGGTTTAATGAAATAGATATATTATAAATAAAGAACATTCCTATTTATAGTAAATATTAATTTAAGTTATTATACATATCTTTATACACATCTTTAAACGGATTTTTAAAATCTGGAGTATTTTACAATGGTTTTATGTGGACGCGGTAGCCAAGGGGTCATAGTCATGAACTCGTGGATGGAATTGTTTCTGTCGAGTTATGGATTCGAGTCCTAGTGACAATAAAGACACGATATGTAGAGGAGCTAGTACATTTAAAATCTGTTGGGATCAAAACCTACTCGTTCATGTGATATGGGAATATGGTGAGTGAGTTTCTAGCTCAAGTGGCATTTTCAGCAATGGGACATGCTTTAAATTACCAGGTTTGTTTAATTTTTGATCTATGATTTCTTTAAAGTCGCTTTTTTTTTGGTTTATTAGATGAAATGAACAAAAATCATTTTCAGACGTAATTAGGTTTCTCACATTAAAAGATTCAAGATAATGATAATGTTGGTTCGCGCTGGAACTTATTTTAAGTATTTCTGCTATTAATTAGTTAACCACGAAGAATGTGTGAGAGAAAGCTGTTCACAAAAATATATTTACCTTGACTTCCACATGGCAGTACACCATTTTAAAATCAAATGACTTGCTGCATCTCGACTTCGTAGAAACGCCCCAAATACATGCAGACAAGTGTTGTTTCCTTTTCATCTGCATGAGTGTGCATTGACGTCTTACCTGGCAACAACACAAAAGCTATTGGTGACTGACCTCAAAATTTTGAACCATGTTCGAGGTCAACACCTAAAATGGTACCCCAATCTCCAATAATCCACACCATGCCATATGGTGGATGTTCGCGTCACGACAGATTTAAAGTGAATCAACTCCTTTTACACTGTGGGACTTCAGTGGCCCTAAGGCTCGAACTTTGATCCGCCAGCCGTGGCTGTGGTAGACTGTGTCAAAACTTGAAAAGGTTTTTTCTCACGTTTTATAGCGCCCATTTGAGCTGAAATTTTCTATACACTATTGGTTTGGGTAAAAATACGATAATTTAATTATAATTCATTAAAATTATTTGACTGAAACTAATTATTTAGAGAATTACAGATACAGCCACGTTAGTTTCATTTTTAGCGATTTGGGTCAAAGCTTTAAAAGATTTTTTTTTCTCACGTTTTAAGGTATTCATTTGAACTGAAATTTTATAGACACGTTTGTTTTGGATGACAATACGATACTTTAATGATAATTAATAAAAATTAACTACTACTTAATGTTGTGATTCTGTTCTATGTATATACATATTTACATTAATTGTAACTATTTAATAAAAAGTAGATAAAATAAAAATTTTCTTCCTTGATCTAAGAAGGAATTGACGTAATTTTTTTTAATATTACTTGTATATATACCTAATATGTCAAGTGTTTAAATTCCATGAGTATAAGTTGCAACTATGTTAACACTATAAACCCATAAATACTCATTCTCAAAGAAAAATAAAGTACTCATTTTTCTTACGATTTTCTTATAAAGTTTAATCATGCGTTCTTATATATATCTCCGAACTATTATCACTAAATAAAACCACTTTTTAACTTATTACTCTTTAATTACTGTTAGCTTTTTTTACTGGGTTTTTTTTCAGAAAATAAACCATCACAAAGGAAAGCACATTCAAAAACTAATAAACTTTCTTCACTTTCTAGCAGTCCTACATAATTTGACGATTTTAATTTCAATACAAAGAGACAGCTTAATTGGAAAAAGAAAAAAGGTATCTCATGTGGACCCATCAAATGCGTCGTTCAGTATATTTGAAGATGAAAAGAAATCGTTCGATATTCTTTTTAACATTTTGCGCTTTTCGTTTATCTCGACAGTTAATTCCCATTTTCTTTCTTTAAACTTTTTCTCACCTATTTTAATTCTTTTTGGTGTTACACAGATGATCTTTATCTTTTATCTCAGATCAATTATCTTTTAACTACACTGATGCTATTTTAGGAAAAAAAAACCAAAATAATTAAAAACCCAAAAGAGACACAGTTCTCGAAAAAAGATTACGTCGGATTTCGAAATGAAAGAGCCGATCGTGAACATTCGTTTTAGGAATAATAAATTCTTGCGATGAACAAAGTCCTTTTTTTTTCCGAAGTCAGCTTAGTCTCTTAATTACTTTTCTTTTCAATATATCTCTTTAAAAGAAAAGCATTTGAATACTTTGCTATTAGTTAATTAACTGCTAAATCAATAAAAAAAAATAAGACTTATTGGAAAGATTCAAATATCATATAAAGAGTTTATTATGCAGCATTACATGTCTTTGAGACGCAAAGAAAATGAATTTTTTAATTTTTTTTAGAGAATAAGGTCTGTGAAATATATATGGATGAAAAATTCACAAATGATTTTTTTTAAAATACGGAGGATATGTATGTTTGTTCTATAACATAAAAAAAGCGATGCACAAAGTAACTGTTATCAATAGCCCGATTGGTCACGGCAGTCGAGTGGTAAGGGTCACGTGGTCAGTGTTGTCCCGGGTTCGAAGACTAGTGTGACTGAAAACCTAAAAGGCGTAGAAGGACCAATGCACGGTAAATGTGTTGAGGAAGTTCCTGCGCGATCAGGCGTCGTCCTCATCCCTTGACTGTGACTGATTGATTGATTGAATATAAACGTCGCACTGTTCAGCTACACGAGGGCTTTTGGCGACGGACCACGTCATTTTGAACCATGGTCAAGTGACGTGGACGACACCTGAGCTGGTACCCCTCTCTCCTAACTACCACACCACACCAACGGGAGGACGTTACAGCTCTCGACAGATTTAACGTGCATCGCTGACCTACACGGCGGGCCTTTAGTGGAACTGGGCTTGAACTCGTAACAAAGCAAGCCACGATCCGATACCCATACCCATACCTCTCGGCTACCGCGGCCTCCTTGACACTGTGACTAAAAATTCGGAAATCAAAATAAAATCAAATAAGACAAATATAGGTGGATGTGTGAAGCACACGTATAGAAAACCAAATGCTTACTTTATCATAGGAATTTAATGTTTTATGCAAGAAATACAGCTACAAGTGAGTGAGTGAATATTAACGTCACACTTTTCAGCTGCACGAAAACTTTTGGTGACGGACCTCGTCATTTTGAACCATGACCAAGTGACGAGGATGACACCTGAGCTGGCTTCCCCTCTCCACACTACCACAACACACCAATGGGAGGACGTTTGAGCTCTCGACAGATTGAATGTGCATCGCTCCCCAACAAGGCGGATTTTTAGTGTTACTGGGATCGAACTCATGACACGCCAGCCACGATCTGATACCTTGACCACTTGGTTACCCCACGGCCACATACAGCTACAAGAACAAACGATAATCAATAATTCAATGGGTAATCTGTGGTCATGATGTGAGGTTTTATCTGGATGGGCATTGGTTCTCTGATGGCAGATGCAGCCTTGCAAGATTGCTTGACGTAAACTTCCAATTAGATATTTAAATCGACGAGTGTGAGAATTCAGATACCTGAACTTTTTTTATTGGGGAAATGTATGACAATCGCATCCAAAAGAAAATGAAAAATAGATGTGTATTGATAAGCAGGAATGCAAACTGTTGAAAGGTGTACCTAATGAGCAGGTGGACATTAACCTGTTGAAGTGTAAAAGGGATCTGAGAAAAACAGGAAGTAAAATGTTGTCAAGGCACCACCATGTGATAATTGTGTCGCGGATGTAAACAAAAGTGGGACAGCTATCAAATGAAATGACACTCTGTACCATAACGACTGTGGTAGGTGAAAGTAGATGTTCTGGAAGCACTCCACAGATATCTACGCGCTAGTCTCTCACTCTCTCTCTTATTAAGGATCAATTTCGTAGCTGAATTCATCACATTTTTTTTTCTCCTTTCCATGACATTCCGAGTTAAATGTTTGGAAAGGTGTTCTTTTCTCATCTCAGGTGTTGTTCTTTTCACTTGTCTATGGCTCAAAATTACGAGGCCCGTCGTCAGTAGCCATTATATTGCTTCAGAGTGCAGTGTAAATTAAAATGAAATAAAATCCATGTTGAATGCGTCCTTTACAAGCCTCGCTGTATGAAATACCAATGCAATCGACCCAATATTCCCTTATGACTCCAGCCACCAATCTTTGAGTTATTTGTGGGGCTGCGTTAGACTAGTGGTCAAGGTATTGGATCGTGGCTGGCATGTCACGAGTTCGGCCAACCACTAAAGCCCCAACCTGTAGGCAAGCGATGCATGTCAAATCTGTCGAGAGGTCAAATGTCCTCCCGTTGGTGTGGTGTGATAGTGAGGAGAGGGGGTTTCAGCTCAGGTGTTGCCTTCTTCACTTGACCATGGTTTAAAATGATGAGGTCAGTCGCCAAAAGCCATCGTGTAGCTGAACAGTGTGACGTAAATATTTACTCACTCAATGACTGATTTACTTCTCTATGGTCACTGCAGTCACTGGTGCTCAAATTAGATGTCGAATCGTTAGCAAATATACATTAGAGGATTTGTTCATTGATCAGATAATCACTCTGTAAACTTCCCCGTTCCTGAAGCTCAACATAACTACTGATCCTCGCTTTCTGTCAAAATTATTGAATGATATAGTCACTTTGAAGCCAATCTCCAGCAATCTTACGTCCCCCCCCCCACTACTCCCTTAATTCCGATTGAACGAGGTCTCAACAATATTGACATCTGCTCATACTATTCGCGAATCTATATATGAGGCATTGTTGCTGTCCGCATGGATCGATGAAATTACATAGGCGTGAAAATTAAATTGACATTGGAGTATAGACTGTTTTATACGCTATTTTGAAGCTGGAGTTGGTAATAGGCCACAAAAAACTAATCATTTATTTTCATATCAAACGTAAGCATATGCAATTTCATCCCATCTGGACAAGTTTTTCTTGATGCCGTTGTTTTTTATGTTATTTAATATACTGAAACATAGTCTTTCTGTTTGCATTACAGTGTTAACATATTATTTACCATATATTACGACGTGTGAAGTCCAGTGGCTGAGTGGTTAGTGCAACGTGCTTCCGCGTCACAGATCAGAGTTTCAAACCCAGGGCTGGGCAAGGTAGACTCAGTCTTTCATCCCTTCAGTGGGTAGATAAATCAGTACCAAGCTTGCTTGGGAGATTATCTCTGGAGATTTTTAAGTCAGACAGACCACCTGACCGGAACATTTGTTCATGCACCTCAGGGCCCAGGGTAGTGTATACTGAGTTGGGTACAGTAGGCCTTGGCCCTAATGGGCCATCGTGCCACTGAGTTAAGTTATATTACAATGTGTTACATGCATTGGTGTTATAACGTACACCTATACATTGAAATTGCATGTTTTTTTAGGTATATTTGCCGAATAACGTGGACCTATTTATTGTAACAAAGAAACTTGAAATATGCATATTCAATGCTCTTATCTTTTGAAGTCATTTATTCGAAGTACTATCCTAGGCTTTTGAACATGGTACTTATAACACAACATTTTTAAGACACAAGAGAATAAAGTTAGACGTGCGTTTGGGTCATTTTTTTGACTTCCTCCAATTCTTACCAAACTTAATTTTTCTTGCACATAATTCAACGCTGATCACGAATATGTGTGTGTATGGCACTTGTCGAAACTCCAATTAGTTCAAAAGTTATGCCCAACAGTTTCTTTGAAATTCGTCACGTCTTTCACAATAGTCTGTTTCAGTAACATGCTCACTACTATTTTTTTTTACCCTAGAAACTTACCAAAGTGACCCATTTCACTCAAAATTTGACGAGGAATCTAAATCTGGTCTCCGTTTCACGAAATTCCTGTAACTGTTTTTTTAAAATGAAACAGCTTCTTGAAAAGACCAACCTATTTGCCTTGAAAGCCAACTTACCGACCGATTTTAAAAAATCGGGTGTCAGTCGATGGGAAGCCGTTCCCAAACCCAAAGACACTTAAAACATTACCCTGTGATTATTAGAACTCGAGTTATTGCACTTTGGTAATGCATTTCTATACGACAAGTATCAGAAAAACACCGAAAAAAAAAGTAAAAAATTTTAATTGCAGTATTATTCTTTTTGAACCGTTCCTCTTTCAAATGGGCTTAATTGCAACGCAATTCTCTTTTCTGTGCGTTTGGATCATTTTTTGTCTTCCTCCAAATCTTACCAAACTTAGTTTTTCTTGCACAGAATTAAACGCTGATTACTAATATGTATGGCACTTGTCGAACTTCCAATTAGTTCAAAGGTTATGCCCCACTGTTTCTTTGAAATTCGTCCCCTCTTTCAATAGTCTGTTTCAGTCACATGCCCACCACTTTTTTTTTTACCCTAGAAACTTACCGAAGTGACCCATTTCACTCGAAATTTGACCAGAAATCTAAATCTGGTCTCCGTTTCACGAAATTCCTGTAAATTGTTTTAAAAATAAAACAACTTCTTGAAAACACCGACCTATTTAGCTAGAAATGCCCACCACTATTTTTTTTGTTACCCTAGAAACTTACCAAAGTGACCCACTTCACTCGAAATTTCACCAGGAATCTAAATCTGGACTCCGTTTTGCAAAATTCCTGTAATATTTTTTTTAAAAATGAAACAACTGCTTGAAAAAAACCGACCTATTTGGCTTGAAAGCCAACTTACCGACCGATTTCAAAAAACGGGGTGTCATTCGAACGGGAGCCTTTCCCAAACCTGTTTACACTTAAAACATTACTCTTCGATGATTAGAACTCGAGTTACTGCACGTTGGTAATGCATTTCTATGACAATTATCAGAAAAAATCCGAAAAATAAGTAAAAAAAAATTTAATTGAGTTATTATACATTTTTTAAGCTTTCTTCTTTCAAATGGGCTTAATTGAACTCATTTCTCTTTTCCGTGCGTTTGGGTCATTTTTTTGTCATCCTCCAATTCTTACCAAACTTAGTTTTTCTTGCACAGAATTCAACACTAATCACGAATACGTATGGCGCTTGTCGGAATTCCATTTAGTTCAAACGTTATGCCCCACTGTTTCTTTAAAATTAGTCCCTACTTTCAATAGTCTGTTTCAGTGACATGCCCACCACTTTTTTTTTAACCTAGAAACTTACCGAAGTGACCCATTTCACTCGAAATTTTATCAGGAATCTATATCTGGTCTCCATTTCGCGAAATTCCTATAACTTTTTTTTTAAAAATGAAACAACTTGAAAAAAATCGACCAATTTGTCTTGAAATGCCCACCACTATTTTTTACGCTAGTAACTTACCAAAGTGACCTATTTCACCTAAATTTGACCAGGAATCTAAATCTGGTCTCTGTTTCGAAAAATTCTTTAACTTTTTTTAAAAAATGAAACAACTTCATGAAAAAAACCGACCTATTTGGCTTGAAAGCCAAGTAACCGAACGACTTTAAGAACCCGTATGTCATTCGAACGGGGAGCAGTTCCCAACCCCGAGAAGACACTTAAAGTATTACTCTGCGATTATTAGAATTTAAATTATTGCACTTTGGTAATGCATTTCTATGACAAGTATCAGAAAAAATCTTAAAAATTAGTAAAAAAATTTTAATTGAGTTATTATCCCTTTTTAAGCTTTCCTGTTTCAAATGAGCTTAAATGCAACACATTTCTGTTTTCTGTGCGTTCGGGCCATTTTTTTTGTCATCCTCTAATTCTTATCAAACTTAGTTTTTCTTGCACAGAATTCAACGCTGATCAGGAATAGGTATAGCGCTTGTCGAAATTCCAATTCGTTCAAAAGTTATGTCCAACTGTTTCTTTGAAATTCGACCCCTCTTTCTATTGTCTGTTTCAGTGACATGTCAACCACTATTTTTTTTTACCCTAGAAACTTACCAATGTGACCCATTTCACTAAAAATTTAACCAGGAATCGAAATGTCTCCGTTTCGCGAAATTCCTGTAACTTTTTTAAAAATGAAACACCTTCTTGAAAAAAACCGACCTATTTGACTTGAAATGCCCACCACTATTTTTTTTACCCTAGAAACTTACTAAAGTAACTAACTACTACACTCAAAATTTGACCAGGAATCTAAATCTGGTCTCCCTTTTGGGAAATTCCTGTAACATATTTTAAAAATGAAACAACTTCTTGAAAAAAACCAACCTATTTGGCTTTAAAGCGAACTTACCGACCGATTTTAAAAACCGTTTGTTATTCGAACGGGGAGCCGTACCCAAACCTGAAAACACTTAAAACATCACTCTGCGATTATTATAACTAAAGTTATTGCACTTTGGTAATGTATTTCTATGACAAGTATCAGAAAAACACAGGAAAAAAAAGTAAACAAATTTTAATTGCGGTATTACCCTTTTTAAAGCATTCCTCTTTCAAATGGGCTTAATTGCAACGCATTTCTCATTTCGGTTCGTTTGGATCATTTTTTTTGTCATCCTCCAATTGTTAGAAAACTTAGTGTTTCTTGCACAGAATTTAACGCTGATCAAGAATATATATAGCGCTTGTCGAAATTCCAATTAGTTCAAAAGTTATGTCCAACTGTTTCTTTGAAATTCGCCCCCTGTTTCAATAGTCTGTTTCAGTGACATGCCAACCACTATTTTTTTTTTTTTACCCTAGAAACTTTCCAAAGTGACCCATTTAACTCGAAATTTGACCAGAATTCTAAATCTGGTCTCCGTTTCACGAAATTCTTGTAACTTTTTTTTAAAAATGAAATACCTTCTTGAGAAAAAAACCGACCTACTTGGCTTGAAAGGCAACTTACCGACCTTTTTTTAAAAACCGGCCAATTCTCACCAAATTTAGTTTTTCTTAAACAGAATTTAACGCTAATCACGAATATGTATAGCGCTTGTGTGTGTCGAAATTCCATTTAGTTCAAAAGTTATGCCTAACTGTATCTTTGAAATTCGCCCCTCTTTCAATAGTCTGTTTCAGTGACATGCCAACCACTATTTTTTATTTCTTATTTATTTATTCTTTTTTACCCTAGAAACTTTCCAAAGTGACCTATTTAACTTGAAATTTGACCAGAATTCTAAATCTGGTCTCCGTTTCGCCAAATTCCTGCAAATCTTTTTTAAAAATTAAACACCTTCTTGAAAAAAACCGACCCTTTTTGGCTTGAAAGCCAACTTACCGACCGATTTTAAAAACCGGGTGTCATTCGAACGGGAGAAGCTCCCAAACCCGAAGACAGTTATAACTTTCTCTGCGATTATTAGAATTCGAGTTACTGCACTTTGGTAATTCATTTCTATGACAAGTATCAGAAAAAAACCGAAAAAATGGTAAAAAATTTTAATTGCGGTATTAAAACTTTTTAAGCGTTTCTCTTTCAAATGGGATTAAATGCAACGCACTTCTCATTTCCGTGCGTTTGGGTCATTTTTTTATCATCCTCCAATTCTTACCAAACTTAGTATTTCTTGCACAGAATTCAACGCTAATCAGGAATATGTATGGCCCTTGTCGAAATTCCAATTAGTTCAAAAGTTATGCCCAACTGTTTCTTTGAATTTCGCCCCTCTTTCAATAGTCTGTTTCAGTGACATGCCAACCACTATTTTTTTATTTTTTATTTTTTTTACCCTAGAAACTTTCCAAAGTGACCCATTTAACTCGAAATTTGACCAGAATTCTAAATCTAGTCTCCGTTTCGCGAAATTCTTGTAACTTTTTTTTAAAAATGAAACACCTTGAAAAAAACCGACCCTTTTTGGCTTGAAAACCAACTTACCGACCGATGTTAAGAAACTGGGTGTCATTCGAACGGGTAGACGTTCCCAAACTCGAAGACACTTAAAACTTTACTCTGAGATTATTAGAACTCGAGTTACTGCATTTTGGTAATGCATTTCTATGACAAGTATCAGAAAAACACCGGAAAAGAAATAAAAAAATTTAATTGCGGTATTATCCCATTTAAGCGTTCCTCTTTAAAATGGGCTTAATTGCAACGCCTTTCTCATTTCCGTGTGTGGTCGCGGTAGCCGAGTGGTATAGGTGTCGGACCATGGCTTACCTTGTCATGAGTTCGAGCCCAGTATCACTAAAGACCCGCCGTGTAGGGCACCGATGCACGCTAAATCTGTTGAGAGCTGAAATGTCACCCCGTTGGGGGGAAGGGGGTAGTTAGGAGGGGGTGCCAGCACAGGTGTCGCCCCGTCCTTACCATGGTTAAAAATTACGTGGCCCGCCCCAAAATTTCGTGTAGTTTTGGAACAGTGCGAGGGTTAAATTTCAATCAATAAAAAAAATTTCAATCTCATTTCCGTGCGTTTGGTTCTTTTTTTGTCATCCCCCATTTTTTACCAAACCATTTTTTCTTGCGAAGAATTCAACACTGATAAAGAACATGTATGGCGCTTGTCCAAATTCCAATTAGTTAAAAAAGTTATCCCTTTAACTGTTTTTTTGAAATTTTTTCCCCCTTTTTCCCGGACATGCCAACCACTTTTTTTTTTTTTAACGTAGAAACTTATAAAAGGGGCACATTTCACTCGAAATTTGACCGGGAATCAAAATCTGGTCTCCTTTTTTGGGAAATTCTGGTAACTGATTTTAAAATAAACACCTTCTTAAAAAACCCGCCCCTTTTTGGTTTAAAAACCAATTTTCCCCGCCCGTTTAAACAAAACCAAATTTTATAAGGTTTGGATTGTTGAAAATTAATTTTACATTTCTTTAAATAAACCCTTTATTGGGATATTTTTGGGAAATCCATTTTTAATATACTCATCGTCTCTTTTTTTTTAAAACTTTCATTTTTTTTTTACGGGCTTAAAAACCCCCCTTGAAAATTTCGATTTAATTTTTTTGGGGTTTAAAAGTGCGTTTTATAAATTAGAATATATACGGTATATAAATTGCTTATAGAACACATCTCAAAATTAAATTAAAAAAAAGACTTTTTTAGAGAAAAAATCCCTTTTTTGTAAACACACAAAAAAAAAAAATGACAATTATTATCTTTTCTATTTAAGCAAAAAAATGAATAAGTAAATAATAGCAAACATTTTTTTCCAATGTCGCGTGCTTTTTTCATTTTGAATGATTTTAAAGGACATAAAAAAAAAACCCTTCCTAATTACTCATAAAAATGAACACACACGCAAAGAAAAAAATGCGTTATTTAAACTAAATTACCTCATATAAAAAATTTTTGATTGGGACTGTTCTCACGTATAAATATTTATTATACCCAAAAGAGATTTTTTTAATTAGAAGTTTGGTTTTTACAGAAAGATAAAAAAAGTGATTTTTTCTGCTTTTGGGAAAAACTTAAAAAATTTTGCTGTTGTTTTATAAGCGAAAGCATTAAATGTATATTTATATGTTTATATGGGGGTTTTTTTCATACAGGGAAAATAAATTTATCAGTTTAAATTTTTTGTTGGTTTCTGTGGCAACACAAAAAAACATTTCTTTTACTCATTTAATTCACAAAAAAAAAAAATTTCCCCTTATTGATTACAAAACATTGGGTTTGTTCCCAAAATTTAAATATTTAAAAGGTTTTCAAATCAAAATTTTAAAAAAAAAATATGTTATTTATTTCATCAATCAATTTTTACTTCGAAATTTTTTTAAAATTTTTTTTTCTTGCCATCATTTTACGGGGGTCCAAAAAAAGGTTTGTTGGGAATTGTCCTTGTGTAAACCCAATTTTAATGCCAATAAAAGTAATCAAAAATTAAAAAAGATTTTTAATATTTTCAAAACGGGGAAAACTTGATTAACATTTGTTTTTTTTTTGAGAATGTTTTTTTAAAAATTTAGCGCGGGGTCAGTTCATTTTTAAAACATAATTATATTCCAAAAACCGATACCTTTTAATTTTTGTGGTATTAAAAAATAAAGAAAAATATAATAAAAACACCATCTAGAACTGTTGGTTTTTCCCCTTTATGTAGGTAAAAATTATTAAAAAAAATTTAAAAAACCATGCACTCTTCTTTTACACCTGCAAAAACAAAAAAATCTTTTATAATGTAGGAAAACTTAAATAAACCCGATATAAAAAAATTTAAAAATATATCCATACCATAATTAAGCAATAAGAAATTTTTGTAATTTTTTTCAACCGTCACCCCGCATAGCGATGCAATTCCCAACGGAAATAAATATGGGGGGAGTTTTATTTTATGTAAAATCAGAACTCGAGTAAAAAGAAAAATTTTCCTTAACAAGGTTTTGTGTGTTTTTTTAAATATATGTTCTTTTTAAAATAATCCCAACCTTTGGAAAAATTCCCTTTTCTATTGGCAAAACTGTAAAAAAAAAATAAATAAAAACCTATTGTATAGATATTTTTTTTCTATATGAAATGTCGCAAGAAAAATATTAAAAAATCGGCTGGAAAAGTATATTAGGTTGTGTGTAGTTAAATTTGGCCCGTTTTTTTTTTTTTAAAATTTTATGGTGAGCCGGGCGATTTGACTTTGGAAGATTGCTTTTTTATAATATGTACATTCAATCCGATCAAATCCGTGTTCCCTACCTTTTGTTATTCAGGAAAATTTTTGTAAAATTTTATAGCAACAATCATCAACTATATCTTTACTAACTCGCCAAGTTGGCAAATTCGTTTTCCAAAAGCCGTTTCGAATTGGCAACCAGGTGCTTGTTTTATAAAATTACCAATAGGTTTGGGTAATACATAAATACCAATTTTTCATTATATAACTATAAATTCATACCTAACTAATTCGTATAATTAACATTCACTTTTTAAAAAAGTTTTGGAGCGTAAAGAAAAATATCTGATACAATAATGAATTGATTCATTTTAATTATCACCGAATGTTTAATGTTCGAAAACGACAAGCATTGGATTGAAAGGAAGAATTGGATTATTGAATTTATTTAGAAATACAGCATGAGAGTGGAATGAATAAGTATCGTATTGGAAGAGTTGTGAGAAAGAGAAAATAAATTCGATACGATAAAGATTTTAATGTGAAGGAATATGTGGATTGGAAAAACCGCCTGTAATTACATTTCTTTTGAGTTTGTTGTCTCTTAGAACGAGCTTCTTGAATACAATTAAACACCGGTATATTTGCTGAATTCTAAATTTTTGATTTCATATGGCAAAGTACACTCAGAAACAGAAATTTAATGAGCAATATTGCATCTTTTTCTGTTATCTTGTTCATTTTTCCCCGAAGAATTATATTTCTAACTGAAAGTAATTCTTTATTTGTTACATTTTTTTTTTATTTCTTAGTGTTAAAATGTACCAATGCAGATTTTCTCCATATATTTTGAAATATGTATTTTATATTGGCATCACTCTGTTTGAAATTCTTTATTTTGCTTTCTGTGAACAACTATCGATAGTTGTCAGTGTGTAGGTCCCAAAAAAGTTGGACTCCCCAAGGGACACATTTTAATCTACATTCTAATCAAATTATCTTTATAAACTTGGAAAACTGAATTACCTCTCTCAGTCTTATACTATGTAAAATCATGCAGTGCTGGTGAAGATAAGAGCCAATCAGCATTACATTTATTACAAAACGACGATAATTATACATTTATATCTTACGGAAAAACACAGTTACAAGAACATACTACTTTACGGGAACTTACTACAATTGCTTAGGTTCTTATTAGTTTCGGAAGGTTGCGGTAGCCAAGGTAATGGACTCGTGACCGGCGTGTCATAAGTAAAGACCGCTAAAGGCCCACCTTGTAGGGCAGTGCTTCTCAAACTTTCAATGCTCGGAAACCCCCCTTTTTAATCATCATTTTCATCTCGCACCCCCCCACCAATAACATTGTATTGAATTACTAATACTATATTTTTTACACTAAAGCACAGTGACTTTAATTTTTGTGCCACCGAGTATAAAACGTCTCTTCACCCAAAAAGATTAAATGTCCGAACGTATAAAACGTCTTTCCAAAAAAATATCCTCTGTGCACGTATCCAAAAATTCCTAATTTTTTGGAAGTAGTAAAGGACTTGACAGTTTTTTGAAAGGATTTATTTTTTTTTAGAGGATTTTGTTTATTTTTTTTAAAAACATCAAAAACCGGTTCTACGGGGAAAAACCTGAAATTGGGGACAACAGCGTATTTTTTAATAGGCATTTTTAAGGAATTAATTATAAAACCGTCAAATCATCAAGAAATTTTTAAATTGGGCCCATGGGTCACTGGTAATTTAAAACTTGTTCAACTTAGTATTAAATTAATAATAAAATATTGTACAGTACAGATACTTTTATAATTTATTATATCGAAAGGGGTTTTTTATATTTTATTATGTGAAATTTTTGTTTTTTTACTTTTTAGAGTTTAAAAATTGTTTTGAAAAAGTTTATTTTCATTTTTCAATAGCTCGGCCCCTTTAAAGTTTTCACCCCCCCTAAAGGGGGGAGCCCCCATTTTGAAAACGCTAGTGTAGGGGAAGATAGTTAAATCTGACGAAGCTCAAACGTTCTCCCTTTGGGTATGGTGTAGAACAGGTGGGAAAATTTTTCCACGGTCGTCTATTTAATTTTTTCAATCTGTTGGTCCCCCCAAAAATTGGCGCAAAGGGGGGAGGTTTTCCGGACCCCCCCAAACCCCTTGATTTTTACCGATTGATTTTAATTTCCATGTATACAGTACGAAAATTTTTAATTAAGTAATTGTTATTAGTAATTTTTTTTTTTTTATTGCTGAGTGTTGTTTATAATTTATTTTTTTCTGTTTTTGTTCCCGACAACCAAAATTAAACAGATATTTTTGCGTATTGGGGATGACACCAGAAGGGAGACTTTGACCCCCGACCACGCCCCCCCACTTTGAAAAATTTTTTCCCCGTCAGGGGGGGAGTAGGTCCTATTTTTTAAAATTTTAAAAAAAATACAATATGTATTACAGAACTAAAAAAAAACCAAATTTTAAAAAATTTTTAAAACAAACCAAAATCCAAAAAAAATAATAGTAGTACAATTTAATAATATCAAATGATACATTTACCCCAAAAATTTAAAATACAAAAAGAAAAAAGACATTTTATCAAAAAGTTTTTTAGTTTTATCTAAATTTTTTTATATAGTTACTTTTTTGCAGGAAGACTGATAAAGTCTGCATACCCTTCAGCCAATCTTGAATATTTTTTTTTTTAAAATTACTAACTTAAAACCCCAGGCGGTCCCAAAATTCTCGGTTCCACCAGTCGAGGGATCCACGTAATGCCCCCCCCCGGGTGTAGAAGTTAGAAGTGGGGTGAATTGGTATTTCCCCCCATTTGACCAATTTCAAAATTTCCCAAGGTCCTTTAAAAAGTTTCTGCTGAAAAGTGCGCGTTTGCCCTCACCTTTTTACATATTTGTACACCCGCCTTGCTGCTAACACAGGATCAAAAGCCCCGAATCAATAAAAAACAACATTTTTGCAAAATTTTTTTTTATCAAAATAATCACCTTTTTGGGGGATACAATCGTTCCCAAAGCCCTTTTTCCCAATTTTTTAATACCATGTTTATAAAAATTATCTTTTTGCTTCAAAATAAGCTTCAGTTTCAGCGATGATCATTTGAGCCAAATCTTTTTCCTGGGCATTTTTTTAAAACACAAAAAGCGGTCCTGGGGCTAAATTGGAGTATGGGGGTGGGGAAAGATCAAAGCCCCTTTTTTTTTGCCATTGTTTTCACGACTTGTGGAGGGGGGTTTTTTTGGTGAAAAGGTTTTTTCCCCGCATGGGGGGGTTTTTCATTTTCCTTCAAACGCAAACGTCATAAAAATAACATTTTGATTTTTTCCTTTTTCGGGTGTCAGAAAAAGCCATGCGACCCAAAAAAGAAACTTTCCCTGCTCCTTTTTTGGGGGGTTCACCTTTTCCCCGTTTCCCACCAGGGGCTTCCCTTACCGATTTATTATATTTTGTCCCTTCACCTCAAAAAATCTTTTTTCGGTTAAAAAGTAAAAAACCTTTTTAATCTCATTTGTGTTTGCCACGGAAAACCGGCACCCCCGAAAAACCTTTTTTCATGCTCAATTTTTTCATGGAGGATAGTAAATACCTTCCATATGATATCGTTATCTCAGAAACCCCGGAGTTTCCCCTTTTACGATCTTTCTTAAAATTTTTTTGTCACTTCACTAAATTTTTCCGGTGTAACGGCTTCACAGGTCTCCCCGGAGTTTCCCCTATTTGGGGACAACTTTTAAAACTCGGCGAACCACCGACAAATCGTTGTTTTGATGGAAAAGAGTCCGGGTTTTTTTCAATCCATTGTTTCGCTTGCACGGTGTTTTCCCCTTTAAAAAACAATGTTTTATCAAACACGAAACTCTTTTTTTCCATTTTTAAACAAACTACAAAACGACTTTACCCAACCTCGATAACTAGCTGTTTCGGTCCGATCGACTTAAAATTTTGACGTTTCCAAAAGGGTTTGTACTCTAGAAAGACCTGGTTACGGTTTACTGAGCGCCATCTCTGGGTTGTCTGGGACTTATTGATCCATGTGTTATAAATTTTCGCTACATTCGGTGATTACATTACATTATGGTCACTTTGATTTTTATCATTGGTAATATGGTTGAACGTATATTACTGTTAAGTAACTCTATTAATTCAAGCGCACGCGTGATTGACACTATATTAAAAAAACATTTAACCGTTACCATATTAAAGTTTGTTACTGCAGTATCTATGTTTTATTTTTGCAATTTTTTCCCCTGAAATGACAAATTTCTCAAAAAACGATGAGTACCAGGATATTTGCTTAAAAAAATTTAACATGAGGGCTCCTCTTGTAATTGTTACAGACTGAAAGGTTTGACAAATGGGTACTTTTGTCCAATTTCTTTCTTAAAGTTTCAGATTTTATTTTTGAATTCGTGGTTCAGATTGTGCTGATTTCAGCTGTATTGAAATACCATATATGTGATGAAATATAAAATTTTTTGCCTAAAAAAGAAAAAAGAAATTAAAGGGCCCAAATTCTTTTTGGGATTTTTTGATATGGAAAATTCGTAATTATTTATTTGTAATAGCAAATTGTGCGAATTTCCCTTTTTTTCACTTTTCACAATCACAAACCATGTCCTTTTTTCTCATTAAAACTTAATTCTTTCGCTTTCCAATTTTGTTTTAATTCTTTAGTTCTTGTTTTCTTTTCTTCATTCTTCGTTCTTTTTTTTTCTTCCGGTTTTTTTTTTGAAAGCTTTTTTTTATGAAAAAATTTTAAATAATAGTATTACGTTTTTTTCCCAAATGCAATGGTCAGGGCGTTTTTCTTTGTTTTACACGTAAGTCCCGGGACCTCGTAACTGCAAGTATGGTGCCCCCATTATAGAGATCTGGGAAACGAGCGCAATGTTTGACGTTTCTTAATGACAGGGGTGGTTTCATGCCGAAAGAAGGTGGTCCCCCTTATCGTCCCCTACGAACATGCAGGCGGGAGAAAAAAGGAGGGGATTTTGTTTTTTTCCCGGAGGGGGGAAGCCGTGAAATGAATCCGACCCGGGTGAAGGCTGATACGATGAAGGTCAGTCTGTGTTGTTCAAAGGGGTGTGGAATGGCTCAAAAGATTCCTTTGGGGGCCGAGTTACTGGAAGATGATGCTCGACCTGGACGGGCTCTTCGTGTCATCACATCGGAAATGATTGAGGGAAATGGTGGGGGTCTTGGACAACCGCAAAAAAACCGTGGACCCAAAATCATCCCGGGTTTCCGGATATTAGTGAGGACACCACTCCCCCTGGGGGCATCAACACTTGAACTTTCCCAAAAAATTTTTGGGGTGGGGGAAAACCCCCCCCTAACCGCCGAACAACGCAATGTTCAATTTAATTGCGCTATATTTGGAAAATTTTGCAACTTTATCATGAGGAAGAATACGGCTTTCTGTCGCAAATTGTCACTGGTGACGGAACGTGGTGTCTACATTTTGAACCGGAGAGCAAGCTTTGGGGCAACCAATAGAAACGTGCGACTTCACACCACCTCCAAAAAGATCAAAAGGGCCCTGCACACCAGAGTTCTGGGAAGGTCATGATGTCTTTCTTTTTGAACGGGGGGCCCCCTGCTTGTCTAGTTCCCGGGGAAAGGGAACCCCCAACCCAAAACCCAGCGTTATCAAGCCACTTTACAGGAATCAGACGATCCATCAAGTCCCGAAACCCCCCAGGCATTTTGTCCAATGACGTTTTTTTTCCTGCATGATAAAACCCGCCCACACATGGCCATTTTCGGTAAAAACGACACTGCAGCATTTTCGTTTGAAACGCTGGAACATCCACCTTTCAGTCAGACGTTTTTACCGGGAATTTAAAGTGTTTTTTGGGCCTCTAAAAGGGGGCTATTCACGAAATTTGAATTTTACAATGAATGACAAAGGGGTGTGACGGGGGGCCCCCAAACCCGGATCCGATGGCCCGCGTACTAACCTTCCCAAAGATGGAATCGACCGGTGGTAAACACCAAAAGTGCCAACGGGGTTTTGGGGACTATTTTTAGTATGTGTACTGAG
>BMAV01014624.1:0-21799 GCA_019973955.1 Trichonephila inaurata madagascariensis | reverse complement strand
AATTTTTAAAAACTGCAGGCCCAAATGTTTTTTTTAAATAAATCAAAAAAAAAAGTGCCCGGTTTTTAATATTTGTTTGTTAAAAAAAAAAAGTTTTTTTCATTAACAAATTATATTACAAACTCTAATTTTGAGTGGAATAAAATAGCGTCTCTTCCTTCCTCAGTGGCTCCACAGCCCAGGGTGGACCTTTGCTTTCTTAAGAAGCCTTTTCCAGGCCAGCCTTCTTCCTGCTAGTGCTCTCCAATTCTTAGTTCTCAAAACTAGGAGATCTTTTTCTAGGCCATCAATCCATCATCTAAGATTTTGTATGCCTTTTCTTCGTGTGACAATCGATTGGGCATTGAAGACTTTTTTATTGAAATAACGTCTCTACTTTATAAAATAAATAATCAAGCAAACAGAAGCGGGAAAATAAAAATTCAGATTGTGAACCACATAATGACTCTAAATCCAGACTTGATTAATTTCAAATTGAATTCTAAGTTAACCACTAAATCAAATTAAATGCAGAAAATCGCTTAACCATAGTATTAATTCAATCTTTTTTCATATCTTTCTTTAACTGCTCCTGAGAAGAATCTTGCATAAAAAAAACAGTGTGTATAAGTTTTATTTCATTTTACTTTTTACTCTACTTACATTAACCAATTTTAAAAATAAGCATTAGTTTGCTTTATAAAATATTATTGATTAGATAGAGTAAAATGTTATTAAATAATACTATAAAAATAAGAACAAATCTCAAAAATTTACGATGCTTCAAAAATACATAATCTAAGGAATAATGAAAATTGCGAAACCACTTGAGACATAAAGAATAGGTAGGAGACAAATTTTTAGATACAACTGAAATTACTTTCTTTTTACCTACAAAGTTGATAAACTCTCTGATAATGATCCAGATCAAGGTTTGAATATGTTAACCATAATGCCAACATGATGCAGAAAGCATAATTCGCTGAATGATAAAAATTAACATTAACTTCAAAACAACAAGAATGTTATTCACTATAAACTTAGTATCGAGTCCTATCCGCACCTTTCATTAATCCTCTGGGGAAAAATATTTCTTAACTGTTGTATGTTTATAAGATCGCTTCCCGTGGAAGAACGTGATTTATGCAAATGTAAGCTGCTATTTAAACTCTAAAGAAGTATGAGTGTGGTCAACGGTCGTTAGGCTGCTACGGAATTTAGATTACTAATCAAAATCCTCGAAGTTTCTAGAAGATGTCCTACTCAACAAGTCATCTCGTCGTCAGGATGAGTGATTAAGTCGGATCTTGGTGAAAATAAATAATCCAATTATTTGCTATAGATGTTTAGATTAGTAATAAAGTTGACCGCTCTCCCTTGGTTTAATCCTCTGGTAGTAAATTGAATGTAAATAAAGGTGTTGATTTTATTATGTCTGTTTATTAGGTGTCTCCAACTTCAACAGCGACCGCAGGGTCACTACAAACTTTTAATTTCGTGCTTATAATCAAGTGAAACACAAGTGATGCCTACTTTTTTCTCTATAATTTACTCTCGTTTTACAATTTATTCTAAATTACACATTAGGCTTTGTGAAGGTAATTTAGCTCAGTTCAATGTGCAGCAATTTCCATGATTACGACTGACAAGTCTTCAACCGAATCAGGACTCGAACCCCAGTTTCAAATTGGAAAAATGCAACTACCATTATACATTCGTTAGAAAATACATCAATAAAATCATTTCGTAAATATTTATGAGATATTTTCGAAGATGGACCTCGTAATTTTGAACCACATTCAAGTGACGAGGACGATATCTGAGCTGTCACTCCTCTCTCCAAATTATCACACCATACCAACATGAGGAATTTGAGCCACGATAAACTTGACGATGCATCCTCCCCGTCACAAGGCGTAACATCAGTGGCCTTGGGTTTCAAATCCACAACGCCGACCACAGGTTCGAGACCATGAACACTCGGAGAGAGATTTCTTACATTGTGTCATAAATTAAATAAAGGTCCATATAAAAATTACCCATTTACTTCCTCCTCGCATTATATTTTTTTATAATCGTAACATATAAAGTTAATGATCAAATCTGAGCCTTTCACGCATTATTTACTTGGGTTTATTTCTAGAGTAAAAAAAATAATTGGGAGGTACGGAAAATACACACAGGTTGTCACATATAAAAATAAAATCGCAAGAGGTTCTTCAAAATTTATATCAAAATTATAAGAACACTAATATTACCACCGTAAACTAGTAACGGAAAATTGCACATCTCATCAGAGATAAAGCTCTGTTATAAAATTAAACCACAAGCAAAACTTTCCAAAGTCACTTGAACTTCTTCAGATCTATTCCTGAATTACTGTGGTTCATTGAATGAGCTGTAATTGAGTAAGACCTCTTTTTATAGACTTAATGGAATTGATGTCTAACCGTGGCACCGACGGAGAGCAAAAACCTCTGATCTATCAGATTAGGTCTTGGCGTCTTTTCCAAGAAGTTCGCGTCTCGCTGAATAGGAATTAAATCTCTGTGAACAGTACAATGGTATGAATTCTACAGAGTTCCGGCTGACTACTGAACACGACAAGGGTTTTTAGAAAGTTTATTTTTTAATGAGTGTTGAGTTTCCAAGAGGTAAAGGTTTTCAAGTCTCGTGCAAAAGAATGAGATGTCGTCAACATATAAAATAAGGTATTGATTAATTATAGTTAAGGTATCACGACTACGTTCGAACCGTGATTTTGAAAAGCGTATAAATGGATAATATTTAGATATTTAGTCACTTAGATTAAAAAAAGTATATAAAATTGTTTTAAGAATATTATTAGAATAAAAAATTATTTAAGTACTATATTTTGACACAAAAAATGAACATAGAATGACCCATTTTCAAAACATTCTCCTTTTATGAAAAATGCTTCTATTATAATAATATTTTGCCTGTACATAGCTCAGACCTCTGTACAGAGGCTGTACTAGAATTGTTGAAATATATTATAAGTGGATTTATCCATATTTTGCTACAACAGAGGGAAGAAATTTTAAGAAAAAAGCGTCGATAATTATTTTAATGTGAGTAGTAACTCTGAAAATAATCTGAATTTTCCAAAAGTCCTAGTTGAGACTCTCTGGAGAAGTCTTCACTTTATATCAGCACACACACACGCACACAAAATATTATTATTATAGAAGCATTTTTTTATAAAAGGAGAACGTTTTGAAAAGGTTATTCTTTCATTTTTTGCCAAAATATTGTATTTATATATATTTTTTTGTCATAATGTCCTTAAAACAATTTTATACATGTATTCTAATCTAAGTGACACTAAATATCATGAAAATTATCTATTTATGAGCTTTTTTGAAATCATGGTTCCGAACGTAGTCGCATACCTTAAGAACATGTGAATGAACAGGAGTTTCTACGTACCAAATACAGTCCTATCTTAGGGAATGTAGAAATTACGGAAGAGTAAGATGTTTGCTTAAGTGTTGTTCGTATAACGAGTTCTTATTTAAGAATGATGAGGTCAGTAATGGGATGCCTTCCGATAAATGATTTAATGTTGGATATATATACAAAAATGTGCTAAAGGAATTTCTACATTAAGTGAAAATTTTGTTCTGCAAACTTTAAATTTCTTCAGGTCTGTTTTTGGTTCAATGTTTGAAATATGTTGCAAATAGTCAATTCAAAATAGAACGAAAAACACATATTTACACACAAGAACATTGAAAACAAATCTTAGCAATCTAAAATCGAAATCAATCGGTAAAAAAACAGTTTCTATTACGTGTCAAAAACAGTATCAAATTCGAATTCTAACAGTCTCAACCGAAACATTTTCACATTGAGATTCATTACAAAAAGGATGCCAACTTTTGCAACACAAAACTTATACCAAAGATCAAATATCAGTAAATAAAATAAAGAGAGTAAGAAAAATTAGAGTTACATAAACTATGAAATCAAAACAGACGATAATAGTATGAAAATGAGAATAATTTCGAACGTTAATAGATATTTTACAAGTTTTTAAATCTCTACATATAATTTTTTAAATAGCAACATTTATCTTTAAATATGTTTTAATATACTCTATTTTCATGGAAGGATTTTATGTTTCTATATGTCTAATAAGATCTATTTTTTAACATAAAAAGTGCGATATATATAGTTTATTTATTTGTTTCTGACTTCTCATCGTTATTTTTTTATAAATTAAACAATGATGATAATATTCATCGCATGTGTATTCCATAGGATATATGTTATAGCTATATTTCAAAAATTTTTAGCACTTAATAATTTGCTGTTAAGAGTTTATCTCTGCGAATGTCCAATACTGCTAAAAAGAGCAGAAAGTTATTCTAAGACCAAAAAGAAAACTTTGTGAGGGGATGTCAAATCGTAATTTATCAACTGAATAACAATTGTTGTAAAACTAATTTTAGTTATTTAAGAAACATGTACTTTCTGAGATTGTACAAAAATGACAAAAAAAATAACGTTCAAATAATAAAACAAATTTTAAAAAAGATTAAAATATTTTGAAAAAAACATGAAAATGACAAAAAATATGCCCTTCTGATGATTATAGCACATATTAACCTGTGCACCGAGACGTTAATTTATTAGAAACTAGGTATTTTTTAATTACATGCAACAATTAATTGCTTGTTGATAATACTTGTTGCTAATGATACTTATTGCTTTTTTTATTGGATCTCAAGGTAGATCCAATAAAAATAGAATAAAGTATTCAGAGAAATTACATAGGAAAAAATTTAATGATCGTTTGCTTAGAATTTTCGGCAAAATCTTAGTTTAGCTCACACCTGTGATAATAAAGGGGAGAAAATGGTATGAAATTACACCAACAGCTTGTTTTTCAGCTATGTTTCTTTTCTTCTATCCAATTTCTTCTGCCATTAATTCGCCAAACTGGCGATAAATAAAGATGTTCTTTAAAATAAGGTTAAACCTAATGTTTAAAATGGGATATTTTTGTAACAGTCCCTAAGCTCAAATGTATAAGTAATGCCTTCAATAAAATTTTTAAAAATCGTTAGTAAAAAGTTAAGTCTATCCTCTCTGAACAAAAGACCTGCTGGATGGGATGGGGCAAGCTGCGAACTGAGAATAAACCATAGTAAAGTCATGCCGTACAGAAACAGCAAATTGTTAAATAATAGATTTTTTCCGACCTGATTTAATATCTTTATATGATGAGATAAATTTAACTCAATAGCGATCTTATATATATTTAAAAATCTAATTTCGTTTATAAAACAATTTTTACAGTGTTTCTCATTTTAACTTAAAAATCAAAACACGAAATATTAACTGATTTATTTCACTCTAATCTTTTGATAAATGGATTCTTTTCTCATTGGGGCAGCATTTTAGCAACTTAGCTTTTGCAAACACAGCAAGTCACCAAAATGTGAGGGCCATTTCAGGGTGGTACCATCAAGTGGTGGCCTCGTTACCAAATTTGGAAGCTTGAATTAGTTTTTAATTCAAGCTCTCGCGGATGCTAAATATTGCAGTTATTTAACTTTGCCGAGAGTACCAGAGCCAATTTGATACTCAAGGGATCTTTTACATGTCACATAATCATATCACATGCGTGCCTACGATTTTCACGTACAGAAAATCTATCGACTCTAGCAACCTTAGGCTTACTGAGGGGACACGCTACCTCTAAGCCACCGGAGCCGACCCTTAGACAAATGTAATATTCGTCATCTGATTCACTGGACAGTATATTTACACACAATGTCCTATTTTAAATTTTGGGGGATCATGTTTTCCATTTTTTTTTCCAATGGAAATCCAGCATTTTAATCAAACAGGATGAGAATGCTCAGTTAAAATAAATCAAATACATGCAAAAATTTACATAATATTATTGTGTGTGTGATGTAGGTTACACCACTTCTAGCTGACTCATAAGTTTAGGAATTTAAGAGAAGTCAAGAAGTATTTGAATCCCACACAGTCGTTAACTGAAAATTCTTTAACATCTGTGCGTATTCAATCATTTAGTTGCGAAAACTTGGCAAACTTATTTCTTGAAGAAATGTTGCGAATGGGAACCTTGAGGAAATGTTACAACCTTGAACTTAATATCCGAACTTAGGATCCGATCCAAGGTGAAGCCTTGTTGATATTTAATGACTTAGTACAGTTTTGAAACTTGCATTCTTATTCAAAAACCTTTCATAAAGTAGCAAGAAAAAGGAAAGGAAAAAATATAAGCAAATTACTCTTCAGTGAAAATACAGTATCTCCACAACTTAAGAGTTCCATTTTTACAAACAAATTGTGGCCACAGTAGTGGTGTGGAGGTTGAAAACTCGTGGCCACAGCTTTTTCGAGTTATACCAATGTTAAAACCCGACTTGTAGAAAGCTGGTGGTACATGAAGTTAAAGCACGGCTCTTATACACATTAAAAAGTGCAAGCTAATGTGTCATTCTCGTCAATTGAGCAATGCTTAGAATTGCAAGATCTGTCACCAATAGCTCTAGTGCAGTTCAGTCTGACGTAAAAAAATGAAATTCAAACTAACAAATTCGTAGTCCAAATGATCGTATAAATTAGATTTATATTTTTCATCATTATTTTCTCGAGGCAAATTATAAAAATCGCTTTTGAAATATGAAAATTCAGTGTGTGTGTGGTGTGTGTGTGTAGGTGTGTGTGTGTGTGTGTGTGATGTGTGTTGTGTGTATGTGTTGCTAGTGTGTGAAAAGTTGTTTGTTGGTATTAAGTAAGTGGTTACATAATAAGTATTTCGGTATTTACCTTGAGAAAAGTTTCTATGGTATTAATATCAGGACATAATTTAGGAGTTGATTTCAAAAATTTTAAAATTTCTATGGTTATTTAAGAAATTGAAAAAGACTTAACTTTGGTTAAATGGTTTTATAGACTCAAGATAATTACTTTTCTACAATATAAATAATCAAAAGTGAAGATTACTAATTAACGAGTAATGAGTTGTACAGAGAGAAAAACAATTTCGTTACCCAGCACTCTTTCCCAGCACCATCGAATCAGACCTATCCATGCTTTTCTCTGTCTACCGGTTTTTCGTGCATTATAATTTCTACAGTACGCTTTATTTCCATTTCCTCACAATTCCTCTATTATTATTATATCTCTATATATATTTATATATATATATATATATATATATATATATATATATATATATATTGTTCAAATTTTCAATCGTTAATAAAATACTTTCTATTCATCCAATCAAGTTCAAATAATTTTTTAAACTTGTAGTGGATGACACTTGATGTTAATACAGTTTTTTTCAAATATTAATTCATTAATTAAATTAATTACTGGTTTTTGACGCCAACTTTGATTCGTCTCCGTTGTTGTAACAATGTAACCGTTAAAACTATGACACAAGTTGGCGTTGAAAACCGATTTTTCATCCAAATCGGGTCTGCATTGTTACAACAAGGCAGACAAATCATGCTCTTTTTCTCTCTCTCTCAATTCCCCCCTACTATTAGTTCACACTCTCTCCCTATATATACATATGTACTTATATATATATATATATCGTTCAAATTTTCAATCTCGTAATAAAATACTTTCTATTCATCCATTCAAAGTAGGAATTCACTTAAAGGTTGTTTTTTTATATTACTTGTTTAATTTAATACTAAAGTTGTTGAATGTATCTAGTGTCTTTTTTTCTGTATCTACTTATTTAGTATGTATCTTCCCATCGCAATAAATGTTGAAAAGTACTAAAATATCTGTTTTTTCGAACGAAAACTTTATTTTGTCTTTTTACCATGAAAAAACTCTTAATTTCATGAAAACTTAATTTCCTTTGGGGCAGTATTCCCCTTGTACCTATATACCAATGCATTTATCTTACGTTTTTCACTATAATTATTTATTTATTTATTTTTTGAAAATGCAGATGATTATAATTCGCCAAATGTAAATCAAGGAGTTGTATTTATTTTTACATAAACTCGTTAATGTTTTTAAAAAATAATGATAAATTCTAAAATATTTCTAATCTTGAACAAATGTAGTTATGACTCCCAATTAGACAGCCAAAACTTCTAAAATATCCTATATTACTCAACGTGATCATGACGCTTTTTAATTTAGAAATAAAAAAAAATTGTTTAGGTGCAGGCGTCCGAAGGTTGTAAATGATGCAGCGGGTTTATTTATTGTTCCATCAGTTTCACCGTTACTCCATCAACAGCCATACCGAGGCCCGGTGACTCAAACTCGTAGATAAACAAACGCAGGGGCTGCCTGAATTTTAGGCCTGCCCGCTGTCTGCCTCACTTCAGAACGAAATGAAATCGGAGACCCTCTTATCTCACCCCTCTCCAGCTTCCCTTTCCGTCAATGTTAGAGGCAACTCGGCTTCTGGCAGAAGGATGATCCGAACTCAAGATTACCTACCTTGTCGCGGCTTGATTATGTCACAATCTTCGTTTAAAACTCTCTTCGAGTAACGTTACGACATAGGCCCAAATTCTGAACATCTTTTAGAATGAAAATTGTTCCAACATTAATATCATATTCTAATTTCAATATCCTACATAGAATAGCATAATTAATTATAGCACTCATTTTTGTTCGAATAAATCTGTATTTTCTGGAGCAAACATGTTCGATATTTCATGTACTGTATCTGTAATTCTAAATAAGTTTTTTTTCCCGCTTTACATGTTAAAGCAAAAAATTGTGAACTTGTAGAATACTTCAAAATTTTAAAGACGAGTGATAAGAGAATGTATGTATTAGAACGGTACGAATTAAATTTGAAAAATTTGTTCCGTATATAAATGAGGCTTAGTGACATTTAGGAAAAATAGTCTTAAAAATTGCATTGAGTAAAAATTTATATATATATATATATATAGCCACATCATGTATTGAAAATCTCTTTATGTTATTTCAGTAGCTGTTAATTGATATTTTTAAACAAGTTTTAAATTTCAATACATTTTTTTTTTTCATTTTCTTATACCTAATGAACGTCGATACGATTTAATTTTTATTTTTCGTCTGCTTTTATATTTGTTCGAGACATAAATTAGTATTCCTTGCTTACAAATTCAGTTAACAAACCAAACGATATAACTCAAAACGAAAGGAATATTAATTTACATGTCAAACAAATATAAAACAAACGATAAATAAAAATTAAATAGTGAGGCTTAACCAATAGCTCTGTGTCAAAATTCACCAGAAATATGCACGCCATAAATGTGGAATATTTTGTGACTCTAATTACGACACATTTGAAAGAACAATTTTTCTAGCTAAGATCTATAAAACTGAATAAAAACACTTATTAATACCAATTTTCTTCATAGAAAAACTCACTTAAAAAAACAAGAGTGAGAGAAAATGGATAAGTAAAATGCATTAACTAACATTTAAGGAGCTATCATTTTTAGACGTTAGCATTATGTAATTACTTTGCATAAATTAATAACTATTTTTTTAAAATAATTTTTTGTTACAAATTAACTAATATAGAAACTTATCTTCAAAAAGTCATTGAACAAATTTGAATGGTTTTTCTTGAAAATATATAGCAAATATTATTAAAATTATTTCAGAAGTATAAATAATTTATATGATGATTTATTCATCTATATTCATGGTAGAACACATAATTATAAAAACGGTCACACACATGACATTCAATAATAACGTCATCAAAAAATTTTGGGACTGATATACTAGTTCTATTTTTCTAGTTATAATTTCGATAATTATTCACTGGATGATGCGAACAATTAAATGAACTTGCTTATGTTCTTGTTTTTATTAAAATATTCTTTTTAAATGAAGTTTTCAGATAATTTTTACATTGTCTTTTAAAACAGAATTCGAAATTTGCAATCGTTAATTGTTACTTGCCAATCTTCTATTTCTCTTTTACTCACATATCATTGTATACATTAGCCTAACTTTGTTTCTGTCGTTACAATCTTGACACAATCGTCTTTCAGTTGTCTCTCTGTGTGGATGCAATCCAAACAAATTAAAATCTAATTACTTTAGATCAAACAACATAGTCATTCAGATAGGGGTTGTTTATTTCCTAATTAATTCAGTCATTAAAGCAATACCGTTAGGGTTAATGCGAGAGAGAGAGAGCTATCTCTTTTTTATCAAATAAAAATCTTTCTTTTTGGAAAAGTAGAAATATAATGTTTTATTCCAAAGAGAGAATTTACGAAAAGTTAATTCAATTCACTTAAAGAATATTTTTTGGTATTCTAAATTTTTCCAAACTTAAGTATATATGTTTTGCAATTTTTACTTTTGAATCTTTATATATAAATCGTGACAAAGTCATAAAGTTATAAAAATAATATAATTAACACACAATGTACTCTGACTATTCAAAAAAGTTATTTTTAAATATGAAACAAAAACCGCCAAGTTTTTTGTATGGAATATTATTAAGCCTAATGGGTGACCGAATACTAATTACGAATAAAATTTTTTTTAAACGTTATTATACCTAGAAACTTAGTAGATTATTATTTTTATTACTTTTTGATAAGTATTTATAATCTTGAACAACTAGTTAGAGTCTCTTCCGGAATTATTTAATTTGAGTTAATTAAATAATTAGTTTATATCATTTTATATTATTAGAGACCTTAGTCTATATTATTTTGATTTTACAGTTTTTTTTGTTTTAAATTTCGTATATTGAATATTCGTAAGATTTATTTTAATTACACTCCAGACTCTGTTTGCCTAAAGAGGGGTAATCTGATGACCTAGAAAAACATTAAGATTTTTTCAACGAAAAGTTAAAACACAGAGAATAACCCCTTTAATGTTTTTTTTTCTAAATCTGGGTTCTCTAAATATTCTTCTTGAAATTCTTTTATGTGATCTTCGTTATTTCTTGACTGTGTGTGATGAGTGTAAGTAAAGACATTAGAATTCATGTGAATATTCACATTATACCAAAAATAAATTATTTTCATCATAATTATTCTCAGAAAAGAGAGAGAGAAATGCTCTTAAAACAAGGGGCGAATTCTTGAAAAAGAATATTTTATTGAAATCACACACAAAACTATTCTCAGAAACATAAATATCACAGCATAGTTATATCTCGATGAAACAATTTCCCTCCACACGCGCCTTTCCCCTCACAGACGACACAAATGATTTTGTACTATGTTTATCAACATCTTCCGATCTGAAAATATGTTTCTCAAAAACCCACCTCGCCAAAAAGAATACTCCAGAAAGACCTTCGTCGCAGCTGTCGTGATCCTCCTCCTAGATAGCATTCCTCGACCAACCAATAGATAATTTAAAATGAAATAAATAAGAAACAGAATTCCCTGGCACATTCTACTTAAGAGACTTTATAAAAAAACAAAAGCAGCGCGGGGATTTTTCTGGAAATCCTCCATCAAGTTACGTGTCTGCGAAATCCATCTTTTTTTGTGTCCTTCTAATGATGTGTCTAATGACAGTCCATACTCTTTCCCGTTCATTGGAGAACAGGTCTAATCACCCTTCAAGCCACGTCATGCTCGAGTAGTTATAAAAAGAAGTAAAATGCTCTGATATTTTAGGGAAAAAGGGTTCAAAAAAAAATGGCCATTTGTATACTGACTCATTAGTTAAGTGAATCAGGAAATTTTCTCTGGATATAGTCTAGGAAAATACCTTTATTCAAAGGGAAGGATATATTCATGTACTCTGACGTTGTACATAAACAATTTAGTGTCAGGAAAAATCCTGTACTTCAGTTTTAAAATTCTGAGCAGATCATTTGTCACATTTTGTTTTTTATTTATGGAAGCTTTTTTTAAAAGTTTTCATTGACCTTAACCAACCCGTGGAAGCAGCTGGAAACTTTTTAAAACTTTTCTGCCTCATTGCACATTGAAATACCAATTCAGTCATCAATGTCTGAGATATACTTAGAAATATTTCAAAAGAGTGGTTAGAATATTTTCTTTCAAGTTAACACACAATAAAAATTACTTTCGGCACATAAAATACAATCCTATTCTCCTTTAAGAAAAGTTCTTGCCTGCCTACAGTTTCTACTTATTTACTTATATGCTGCTGCTGCCCTTTTTTTTATTTGCCTACATATTTGTATTTCTTTTCGCATTTTCACAGAAATTTCGACAATTGGATAAGGGGAAAAAATCTCCAAAAGGAATTTATCTGTCATTTTTTCTATATATATAAAGAAAAGTGACGCACTGATTCACTCATCACGAGATTTCGGAATTGTTAGACCAGAAACCCGAAATTTTGTTGGGGTGCTTCTTTTTTTTAATACAGATTCGTAAAGAATAGTTTTTGGGAAATCGACTCATCAAAGCGTAAAGATAATATTTATACATATGCGGCTTAGATAAATATTTATATTTTGACTGACATTTAACTTAGAAAATTCGACTAATTCAGCTATAATTTCTTATCTGATTTTGCAAATTTATTTCTAAATCGCTCTTTCAATGGAGTTTACTTTACAATCCTTATATTTATTCAAATATTTAAATTTAAATTTTTTGGGGTTTATTAAAAAATTTTTTTGTTTTTAATCTCGATCGCTATATTCATCCAACTCTTTTTTACACGATTTTGAAATAACATGGTACGTGAATTTAAAGGAATTTTTTTTACACAAATTTTTCATTCTAGCACGAATCCCTAAGAAATTTTGGGATTCGTGCTCTTTGGATGAAGAGATTTAATAGAATTTATGACAGTTTGTGGTAATAAAGAAGTTGATAATAACGAAGACGAAGGTGAGAGAAGTTGTGACGGATCTATTCGCGTTCCTTCCACTAATCCTCTTGGGAAATCTTCGGGCTATCATTCGCGTTTATTCACAACCAATCCCTCTGAAGAAGAAACCGTGATATTCAAATTAAATCTACTATATATAGTCAGGGTTTTCTAAGAGAAAGAAAGCTAGGAGTCAGGTGAGGTTTCTACAGTTCAGGTATCGTTACGAATTATTGAATATTTCAAACATTAAATAGACAGAAAGATTTAAAGTGACGATTGGTCACTAAACTTAAAGTAACGTAAAAAAAAGCTAAGTAAGATAATTGAATTGATCCTAAATTATAGCGGTCGATATTCAGAGTTTTCGTATAATTCGTGCATCTCATTATTGTTTCACTTGTATTCTTCATATTGAGATATTCTCTTCTTGAATTTAAGTGAATCAGTGTTGTTAATTTGGTTGATCAATAAATAAATTGATTTTTTAACATGTCTGGGGATTCCTTCTTTCCCCCCACACATCTAGGCGAGCAAAAGGGGAAAAAAGCCTCACAAAGTTTGGCTATTTACAGCTGATTTAATTAGCGGAGCTTGAAATTTGCTGCAAGTAGGAAACAATATTTTTTCTTACTCCCCAATCCTGACATAGCACGTGCATTAAAATTTATGTAAATTCTTTTGTTTCATGTAGCAGGATATTAAGAATTATATAAACAACTTGAGAAACCAAAAAAAAAAAACAGCCGCTAGTAACAGATTTGTAACTAAAAAAACCAACAGAGGCCTTTAATAACGAACGAAATTCTTCATTCGAATTAAAGCCTGACACATCTGCTGATGATGGCATTTTTGATCCAGTTCTCAATGAACGGGTTTGTTAGTAAGTAATTTTATTCCTAATTTCAATTTGAATTTTTATGTGTTGTATGTTCTTACAGACTAAATTTTCACTGCAAACTAATTTTTTTTATAATAAAAATAAATTATTTTTGTTTTATAAATAAATAACATTGATTTCATTATTACTTTTTTACACGGTTTTTTGGGAAAATATGTCGAGATTTTTTTCTCCTTACACGATTTTTTAAAATTGAGGAGCATATCCCCAAATTTACTATACGTCGCATGTATTTTTTGCATTTATTTTTTTGCACAGTTTTCTCTCTAAGGAACGCATCTACCGTGTAAAAAAAGTGTTCGGTGTATCTCAATTCACCCTTTCTGGAAAAGGGCATAGCCTGCTAGTAGTGCAATAATATTTTTATTGATTTTTCACATAAATTACAAGTATTCCAGAAATTCTAAAACGATTCGTGTTTAATACAACATAATAAAATTTCATTACATGCACTAGTTTTTTTTTTCTTCAAAACAAACTAAAACCTCGTTGAAGTAAAATCATTCCTACACAATTAATCTTACTTTACGATAAATTCTGTATAGCTCGTAATCAAAGCGTAACAATATTTTGTAGCTATATTTCACCGAATCATTTTTTACATTACCGACGCACTTCTCCGCCTCCTTGAGGGGAGGGGGTTGAGATTTGAGGTAAAACTACTTTGATCCAAGTTGTAATATGTTCTTAAAATTGAGATTTTCTCAGTTCTGAGGGTCTATTTTCAGCATTTTATGTTGATAAAAGAATATAGAAATTATAACAGAAAGAGTATTTAAAGCTATTTGTACGTCATATATGTTCAATAGCTCCAAAACCATTCACAAAAAAAATTCGACAGTGTTTAATCAAACGAATATTTTTACAAATTATTCAGATTTAAAATTATCAGAAAAGGGGATCTGTATTACTAAATTATTAACTTGATTAGAGAGAGAAATTTGAAACGTTTCTAGTACAAAACTAATCATTGCTGAAAATTATTATACTACTAGTAAAATAATGAATACTGTATGCAATATATTTTTATGTATATATTTGTAAAACAATTTTGGTAGTAATATTACTTTTTGAAAAAAAAATAATAAAAGAAAAAATATTTGTAGAAAATATTGATATTATATTTGTAATAACAACAAATTTGCGTTTAAAAAGGAATGTTTCTTACTTAACAAGTCTCTCTTTTCATATACATATATAAAAATAAAATTTCCTTGTGGCATATTTTTAAGAATTAAATCTCAAAAAGAAAAAATAAAGTAATTTGTTTCATCTTTTATTTTTTTAGTCAGATAATTTCAAAAGTTCCTTTTTTTTAATTCTTACAAAGTAAATAATTTAATTCTATCAGAAAATAATTAAAAAAATAGTTTCACAAACAAATAGTCTCATTTCATGTGTCCTTCCTTGTAAAATAATCTGGACATGACGCTTCTTCAAAAATCTCTGATTAAAAACATACTCATATATGCAAAAGCGCGACAAAAGGGTTGTTCTTACCTTACTATAAACATCTCGATCTTATTGCCGCATCTGGCTAACAATTCATGAACTTGACCAAGGTTCAGATCCTGGACATTCACTCTCCCCACCTGGATGATCTCATCACCTTCTCTCAGGCCACTCTTCTCGGCTAAGCTATCATCGATCACCTGTCCAGTAAAAAAATTATCAATTTTTTTAGTTTCCGACTATTTAAGGTGCACAGAATATTCATAAAAATGGTTTACACAAGATTATTAAATGGACAAAAAAATTCCAAGTAGAAAATATTTTGCAAAATCTCTCGTTAAAGTCGCACAGAAAGAAATTTAAGCAAATGCATATAATAATTTGTGTGTGGTATAACTTAGTATAAATCATAAATATGTATAATTATCTTCATATTATAATTACATAGTCAAGTATAATGTAAGGTGTAATAGACCTTCTTTACAATCACATAAAAATATTTTAAAGATAATTTGCTTTAATGGCACCCAAAAATTAAACCCCCTCTTTCAAACAAAAAGAAAAGCTCCCCTGAATTTAATATATATTTCAAAATGAACAAGAAACTGATCAAAATAAATTCGATTCTGAAAGAACTTTGATGTATATTCTTGGATACGAGTTTCACATAAATTGAAACTTTAAAAATGCAATTTTCAGTTATTCGTATTTTTCTTTATGTGAGAACATGATTTTTAATATTATTTTGAAATGATAGAATTAAAGGTTTAATGTGTCTCGTAATGTACACATTCAAGAATAAAATTTTAAAAATAGGTGAAATTATCAGGATGCAAATTTATAAGAACTAATAGGGGATGTGACATACATTGTAAAATATAATAGACTTCTGTGATTTACTGAATTGAGTATTATTAAAGACAGGAAAAAAAATTGTGACTTTTTTTTAGTAAAGTGGGTCTTTTGTTATGTATGAATTTACCTGTTGGTTAAACAGATTGTGTAGTAAATTAATAACGAGTGAGTGAATATTAACGTATCACTGTTAAGATATTCAAGGGCTTTTGGCAACGGACTTCGTCATTTTGAACCATGGTCAATTGACGAGGACGACACCTAAAACTGGCCCCCCTCCCCTAACTACCACACCACACCAACGGGAGGACGTTTCACTCGCAGATTTAACGTGCATCGCTGCCCTGCACGGGGGTCTTTAGTGGTATTGGGCTCGCTCGTGACAAAGGCGCCACGGTCCGATACCTATACCACTCGGCTACCGCGGCCATCAACTTTGTCATAAGATGCTGGTTCTTACATAAAATAAAAATTCAAAATTTAATTTCCAAGTTATTTTATTTTAATGTGATATATAAAACATTGCTACTTAATGACTAATGAATATCTATAAAAAGAAAAGCTAGTGTGTCCGGCTATTTTCCTGGAACCGAGATCAGGATAAGGACTGAGAATTGAATTTGACTAAGTTTCCATGTTCTTGAAGAGAATGCAAGTTTAATATACTAATCTCTTGCCTGTGTCGCTGGAATTTTATTCAAGTTACTCAAACACGATAAACTTTAAATACCTGAACTCTAACCTTTTGTGGTTATAAGATAAATTACTCAATTTATTAAATAAAACTCATGTATTGAGTTTGTTTTCATCTTACAAATTTATAACAAAATGTAATTCCCTAAGTCAGGGGTGGGCATACTTTTCCTGGGTACGGTCTACTTCTAATTTTTTCAAGGTGTTGCTGTCAGCCCAGTGGCGAAGGTATGGCGAGCAAAGAAAAAGGTTCACAATATTTATAATAGTTTAATAATAAATATGGAATATGTATTCACCTACATAAATACAATAAAAGTGACTTGCACTTTTAAGACCACGTTTAAAACAAAACACAAAAGATGCACACAAACATAATACTAATAACCCCAAATATAATAATATTAAAGTATGTGTTTGTTAGGAAGCAATTCTATATAAATACATTAAAAAATAAAAAACATTTTTCATCTAAAGTTAGTGCTCATTATTATAGTCTAGAACAACGGTCGCCAAAGTGGTGGTCCGTGTGAGAAATTTTCCATAATCCCCAGAAAAATGTGGAATATATTTACTCATCACATTAAGTTATAATCACTGAAACACACACACACATAATTCAATTCATAACAATACGTGAAAAGTTATAAAAACGCTACCTCGCAGAATAATAGATATGGGTTTATTCGCAGATATGGGTTTTATTCTAGAGAGATTGGAAATCTATCTGCGCCATGTTTTGTATGTATCTATTTACTGTACTGTGAAAGATTTATAAAATTCCCTTATTTAAAATTACGTTATTGCATTGTTTATCATTAGTTTTGTGGCCGTGGTAGCTGAATGGTCGAGGTCACGAACTCATGACCAGAAAGTCAGGAATTCTTGTACTGGTGTCACTCAAGACCCACCGTGTAGAGGCACTGACACACGTTAACTTTGTCGTAGCTTAACGTCCTGTAGTTGGCATGATGTGGATGTTTCGTAAAGGGGCCGCCAGTTCAAGTGTCGTCCTCGTCACTTGATAGAGGCTAAAAATTACTTGGTCTGTCACCAATAGCCCTTGCGTTGCCTTATGCCTTAGATAGTGCGATATTAATAAAAAATTATATCAAATTATTATTTGCTTATATTTAGCTTCTAGTGTACTATGTGACTTAATTTATTTCACTATAAATAAACAAATATGAGCAAAATATTATAACTCATAAATGTTTTACATACATCAAACTATCAAACATAACAGTTATTTCTTTTAACTTGTTTCCTTAATTACATAGACTATTTTTATATTGTTACTCACATTAGAAAATTAAATATAAATACTAATTCACACACATATGATAGCAGATATTAAAGACTTTAGTACTAACTTTACTATATTATTGTTCTTAATTTCTCAATTGCATTTATTTTAATAGTGTATAAGGCTTACACATCTTGTGTCTCACATCTTGACCATACTCTCATGCATTGTGTTGGTTAAAAATGTGACGTTAGAGTAAATCATCAATTCATTTTGATGAATTAAGGTATCCAAACACGTTGAAATGAACAAATTCAGTCAAAAAAACATGTTTTTGTTCTTTATTTCATCGAATAGAGCTGTCTTTTGGCTTTACAAAACCTACTTTGTTTTATTTCTATGTTATCTAGAGGCCAAGTTATACGATCAATTTTATAAAATTAGAAACACCAGAAGGGAGTCTTAATCTACCAGAAGTAACCATTTAAATGGTTCAAAATCTATCATGGTGAATCAAATATATAACTCAGAATATTATATAAATGTACTTCTATAAAACTTTTTCAACCTGATATTTAAATTATCTTCTAGAGAAGATCTAAAATATTTCTTATTGCAGGAATATTTTTCGATTTATAGCCAATTATTTAAATAATGATTTCATAAAAAATGTCACATTTCTTATACTATCTACTAGATCAGCTCTAAAATTTTTGCATTTCAATAAAACATTAAAATTTGTGAGCGACTTACACCTGAAGTTTCTCCTTCACCGTCTTGCCTACCTAAGGGTGAGGGAGGAATGAAAGCAGAACCAGAGACTTCCATAATAACAATTATTTAAATTTACTCAAACACACTAACCAACAACAACTTATTCTCAAAATGAATGTCAAAGGAATAGCACAGAGAAAGCAATGACTATCAAGAAAACATGAGCAAGTAGCTTATTATAACTCAACCTAATCTATCGTTGATTATTAACCTCAAATCCACACATTAATTCAACCCAGTGGCAAATACCATTCTTAATCTTCACATGCGAAAATAAACGTTATTTAATCTCATCTGCGTACCGAATATAGCCGCTTTCTACCTCCTTCTTCTACTATAATTACAAAACTCTGACTTTATGTAGTCGAACTAATCTGAATATCATGGTTTCTTCTCGAGAGGGATGGCTGTAGAATTAAACGCGAATGCTAGCCCAAAGATTCCCCGAGAGGATTAGTTAAAGGACGCGAATAGATTCGTCACAAATTTTAGTACATTATCTAGATAAATGCATTTAATTTGTTTTAGTAATTCTTTACTGATGTAAGTTTAATACTTTTTTCTGAAATTGCTTTGAATTTTTTCACAAATATTGTTAAAATTTCACTTATAATTGTGATTTTGATAAAAATTAGACAATTTTTTAATTGTTTTTAGTTAAATATTAGTATTTATTGATACTGATTCCTAAAAAAACATTTATAATGTTTTAGTAAGCTATTTTTCTTTAAAGGTACTCCGAACGTGTTCGGATATTTTAAAGAAACACAAGGGCTTATTTTTTATGGGGGGGGAGGATGGAATGCATGTTTTTAACACAAAACAACAGATTATTGAAACAGTCTACCAAAATATTACGTAAAATAACAGCCTTGAAGGTCAATTGCAGTAACAACTGAAGAGCAAAAAACTGCCTTGGCAATAGTAATTCGTAATGTAATACCTTCCCCTGCAAATGTGTTAACAAATACAACAAAAGAAAGAGGCGCGTGTGCCAGCAGTCACGAGAAATCACGGATTTAGCATGAGGACTTGCTTTAACGCGAAGGACAGGAATAACTTTCTGAGACATGGTTGAATGGGAGATTTTACGATTTTACTCTTAACCATTCTCGTGCCAGCTAACTACTCTTCACTCGACTCAGATTGAAATCTCTGGAGCTGAATTTGTATACCAGAGATAAGAAAGGAACAAAATTATATATGAAACAGTTCAAGAACAAGTTGTTGCAAAAAGATTACATTTCAAAAGAAACTTTCTGAAAACGTCAAAGATAACTTTTTAAGTTTCGTTCTAATTTTGATTGATTGGTTTAGCGTTATTTTATCCTTTTCTCCATCGGTCTTTTTTACATGTAAGCTCAAGTTCATTTCCAGAAGTTTTTTTTATGTTAAGAATAGAAGTGAACTGCATTTTCTAGTTTGATACGTAACTTCTTTCGTCAATGCAGTTTGGGGGAGATATTATTTATGTTGGAAGCTGATGAGATGATTTATATGGTTGGATCCTATTTTAGCTCCCACTTTTATTTATCGCCAATTTGGCGAATTATTATTCTTATTAGGTAGAAGTCTAATGCAGAAAAATGAGCTGCTGGCGCGATTTGGAACAATTTGTTTTTTTCTTGCCAAAGGTGTGGATTAAAATAGGATTTTATCTATTAATATGGGTTTCACTGCCTCTTACAATTAAAATATCATCAATTATTAATGTACCTCTCACGGATTTGATTCGAGAACGATAAATTCATATTCAAAGTAATTTTCTAACTTATCGAATTCTTAGATGGATGCAATTTCCTTTTTAATTGTGTGACGGTAGAAATTATTTAATTTGATTCAAACAGAGGAGTATAAATTTTTCTTCTTTGGTAACTTTTGTTTGTTAAACCTCCGAAATTGAGAGTTTGTAAATTAATGAAATAAAGCAGAGCTGTGTTTTTGACTTTTTTTTATTTATAAAGAGTAGTTTAGGAGGGTAAGAGATATCACGCACTACTATAAAAAATTTAACTTTACTTATATGATACAACTGGAATGAATAAAAAGCACTATTACAATATTCCTAAACATCCGTAAAGCCTAACGGCAAAACTTGGATTTGTTTTTTCCTAACAAAAATACACTTAAGCTCTAATAACGCAATCGGTGGTATACTGTCCAACAGAATATAATTACTATTAATCTCTATCTCTACTTCAAATCATTTTATATAATATCAACATGTACATATTTCATTTCCTCAGTAAAAAAAATGGTGGTTAAAAGCATCCAATAACATTTAAGAAAAATCTTGGATTAGTTTTAGGAAATCACGAGATATTTGCGTTATAAATTAATATAAGTAAACACATATGGGGCGATTGATTGTGTTTTTAGAACTCATTCTATATATCTCTTCTAAGGCAGCACAAGGGTTATCAGTGACGTATTGTAATTTTAAACCACGATCAAATGAGTGTGAGGACAACTCATGTGTCGTTCTCGTCCTCTCCAAACTTCTATAATTACACCACCTCTTCTACTTAAGGTATCCGACTACGTTCGGAACCGTGATTTTGCAAAAGCGTATAAATGGGTAATATTTATGATATTTAGTGTCACTTAGATTAGAAAATGTATATAAAATTGTTTTAAGAATAATATTACAATAAAAATTATTTAGTACAATATTTTGACAAAAATGAGCATAGAATGACCCGTTTTCAAAATATTCTCCTTTTGAAAAATGTTTCTATTATATATAATAATATTTTGCCTGATATAGCTCAAACTCTGTGCAGAGGCTCAACTGGAATGTTTGAAATATACAACTTAGAAGTGGGCTTATTCATATTTTACAACAGAGGGTAGCAATTTTAAGAAAAAAAACACCGATAATTATTTCAATGGGTGGTAACTATGAAAATAATGTGAATTTTTCAAAATTCCTAACCCAGACTCTGAAGAAGTCTTTACTTTATATAAGCAAAATATTATGATTTTAGAAACTTTTATAAAAAAACATTTTGAAAAAAATTATTCTAAGTTAATTTTTTCCAAAATATTTAAAATAAAATTTTTTTTCAAAATGTTTT
>BMAV01014623.1:139531-154225 GCA_019973955.1 Trichonephila inaurata madagascariensis | reverse complement strand
ACATTTGAGTTGTAGTTTGATAAAAAAGTTTCCTTTATAATAGCTGAGGGATTTAATTTTATACTTTAATTGAATACTTAATTTAGATAATAAAGGCCATGGGTTGGCAATTGCTTTTCCGAGTTGTTGTTGGCATAAATATTGGAGGTATCTGTTAAGATACATTCTCACTATGCATATATAAACATGGCAGAAGAGAACTGAGTGTTTTCTGTGTGATGCCATGTTTAGTTTCATGTCCTCATAGCCTATACTATAGTTTTTTAAGTAACTACTACTTGTAGAAAAGATTTCTAAAAAATGGAAGACATTGATATTTATAAAAAAGATGTCTGAATTAAAGTTTGATTCAAAAAAAGTTTTTAATTGTTGTGGGGTTTAGTATTAAACAGTCAATGATGCTTAATTTAGAAAATTAGACATGTACTTAAATATATGGGATATACAAATTACAATAAAGATTTGGAAACATAAAAGTGTTATAATAAATGAAATAAAGAGTAGATTTTGACCAATCAGAATTGTTTATTAAATCCATATGAAAGCATTAGAAATGTATATATAAGAATACTAATTTTTTCTAAAAGATATCTAAACAACTCAGTTGTACAACAGCCCATAGAAGGCCTAGGCCTACTGTTTCAGTCTCGGTTTACAAGACCTTGGAGCCCTAAGGTACATAATCAGATGTTCCAATCAGGTGATCAGTCTGAAGCGAAACCCAGTGTTAAGTTTCCAAGCAAGCTTGGTACCCTTTTTTCGACCCACTGAGGGGAGGAAAGGCTGAGTCGACTTTACCCAGCCCAGGGTCTGAACCCCGGATCTGTTGCATGGAAGCGAGATACACTACCATTCAGCCATTGGGATTCTAAAAGATATCTATTACAAGGAAAGAATGCTTTTAGATTATACACTGATAAGTAAAAATTGACCTTTTATTTTGTTTCTTTGGGGTTTGAAGCTAATGAATATACTCTTGATTGGGTAAGAATTTTAAAATTTATAGTTTATTCATATTTTTGTAAAATGGAAGAAACATTTAGGTTAGGAAAAAGGGTACATAACAGAATATTAAATTTATCTGCTGTATATATATATATATTTTTACACTGAAGAACAAGTTATTAATTTCACATAAGTTCCTTTTTTCATATTGATATTGTTCTGCGACATGCAACAACTGAAGTTTTTTAAATTTTTACCATGCAATGAATTATATATTCTTGGGTTCAGTCCTAGGAGAGCCCACACCCTTGGCATGAATTATTTGGGATTGGCGATAATTGTGCCATCTTGGTAAACCCTACTTTGATACACTAGATATGGTAAACCTAACTATTTCTGGAAATTTCGTATTATGTCGGCGGGCATTTCGAATTTCATTTTGTTTGGGGGAACCGGGCTGGAATGATTGCATGTGTGAAGAAATATATCTTAGAATTTTTTACTTTTTTGAATGCGAAAGGTTAGAAAGAATTGATTGAATAGTGTATGAAGGAAGAATTGATTGCTTAGAGTTATGAATGTCCTAAATGTAACGATCGGCATGATGTAACACATGATCGACAATAAAACGCTTTCTTCGAAATTGCACCAGCCTCGCCGAAGGTATGTTCGACCATTACCTCGCAGAATAAAAATGGTGGCGCTCACACGATCATTCACTTAGTGATGAGACCTTCAAGACTTTTTTAAAATCTATTGTTATGCTGTACACTCCACTCGGAAAAGATCAGCAGTAAGAAAGTAAGTGCTGTTTTTATATATTTTTTTTAATCTTAAATGTTTAATTTCTGTATTGTTTACATATATTTTCATTACGCATCCACCTTATCCCGGTATATTAACTTGCTGCCATTGTCAGTTTCGCTTGGCGCCATCTCGTTCTGGCTTGGCGCTTTTTTTGTATTGTCGCCAATGGTGTGGGCTCTCCTAGGATTATACCATATTCTTGTATTTTGTTCTTCCCTAGAAAATTTTCCACAGCATCCTTGACTGAAAGCCATGGATTTTTTTCTATCATAAAACTTTTAAAATGTTTTTTTTTCCCCTTAAATTTTTGAATGTTTCAACCTTTAAATATACTTTTTATTTCAATACCTCATATTAATGAGAACGAATCCCACGCAAATGTCTTGCTGTCTAGATAGAAAGCTCTTACTAAAACTTTTTATCTGCCTTGGTTTGATGAGTGGGAAAATACTTAAACTGTACATGGCGAGAGTTCGAGTAACTACATTTTCATCACAGACATCTGTAGACTTCCAAGAAGCCATTATTGCACACAATAATATTTATCTTTTGCACAACTATCCCATTCACAATTAAAACTTGGATACTTTGTATAACTTGTTGGTTTCCCAGAAGAAAAAGTCTGCACAAATTTTCCAGTTAGAATCATGTCAATACAAGTAATAGTTACTTCAAGGTATCAAAATATTATTTTCCCCTGAAGCATATCCTGCAAGAACAGGTTTATTTATTTGAATGGGATAAATTTTTTTTTCAGAGTGTGTTAGAGAAAGACAGGAAAATTGAATTATTGCAGGCAATAAGGAATGAATTTTTTCCAGGCTCTGATAATTTCAGATTGTTTGAAGGTTGATGATTCTCTTGCTGATGAGAGGTATGATTTTCTTAAAGTCAACCACAATTTGAACTATTAAGGACCCTTAAATTGGGCTCACACAAACAGCATTAAAAAGATAAGATCACCAGTCAAGCATTTTTTAAAAAATACTGCCCATGTGGAGGCATTTTCACCATTATCTCCATTGTGGGGGATGTTGGAGGAAACGTTTGATGAATGAGCAAACCTTCTTCCTCCTAGAGAGCTCTGCTGGAGAAAGACATTGCTTCATAACGAAAAACTTGGTAAGTTTTTGTTTCATTTTCTAATTTTTGGGTAAGTTTTTTTGTTCTACTTTTTGGTAAAGAATTGATTTTTCCTTAATGTTATATTCAGTTCTTCATCAACTGTTTTGTTGTCCTTTGGACATAATCCTATTTTGTTTTTCTCCTCAAGGGTTTCTTGTTTAAAAACATACTTTAGGTGCCATTTTGACATGATTTCTGGCCGCGGCAGCCGAGTGGTATAGGTATCGGACCGTGGCTTGCTTTGTCACGAGTTCGAGCCCCGTACCACTAAAGACCCGCCCTTTAGGGCAGCGATGCACGTTAAATCTGTCGAGAGCTGAAACGTCCTCCCGTTGGTGTGGTGTGGTAGTTAGGAGAGGGGGTGCCAGCTTAGGTGTCGTCCACGTCACTTGACCATGGTTCAAAATTACGTGGTCCGTCGCCAAAAGCCCTCGTGTAGCTGAACAGTGCGACTTTAATATTCAGTCAATCAATCAATCAATTGACATGATTTGTAAGTTCGTAGCTTGGGAGTGCTCCAAAATGGAATTTTAATGGTTAGTTATCTTAAGAGCTTTTTATTTCATTGATTTATTTTCACTGTTGTTTTGAAAACTTATCTATTACCTAACTTATGTTTTGTTTTATTCATGTAAAATAATTTTCATTGTTGGTTTTATATATATATATATATTTTACTATGATTTTTATTTCATAATATATATTTATTGTAACTGTAATTTTTATTTTTAATGGGATACTAGAGTTTTATTATATTATGATATTCATTATTATATTTATTGTGTTGTGGACAGTTGAACCACTTTTTTACAAAACTTAAATATGTTTTAGAAAGAGGAAATATTTAAAATTCAGAGATTTACTACGTAATTTTAACTCTGCTAGCAATGTAATATTTTTTTTTCCCAAAATTTTGCATCCTAATTTTTTTTATTTGAATTACTTCTTATTTGCATTGCTTAATGTAAAGTACACAAAGTCTTAATGTTTCAACTTTATATCATTGTAAAATCATTTTTTGGTTACCTAATGTTCAGCCACTGGGCTTCATTTTGACTTATTTCTATAACTTAAAATATAATTTTGAGTGTCTTGAATGGGTTGATATTCAAAAGAATTACAAGACAGAAAACATTTGGAATTCTAAATCATATTTATCCTTTTTATATTTAAGAATTTTTATTAACCCTCCAAGCGGTCTGCATGTAAAATTCCGCCATTCCAGAGATGCTTTTTCTGCCTTCAAGCAAGATTCCCAAAAGCAGCCGAGCCGCATTCTTAAAAATACAGCTCAACCGCTTTTGAGAACCCCACCTGAAAGCAAAATATATGTGCGGTGCACTTTTGAAGCATCTCCAGAATGGCAAGAATTTAAGTGCAGACCGCTTAGAGGGTTAAAATTGTGCTAGTAGTTTTTCTTTTGATATTAAAGTATTGGGTACACATTAAAAGCAATGATCAGTAAGAAAAAAGCAACAATTTGTAATATATTTCGAGTAACTAGTATTTAGTTCTTATTCAACTTTTGCATTTAAATCATTTTGACTTTAATTTTTTGCCTTTTTTAACAAACTAAAATTATTTGTATAATTAGCATTCATATACACTAATAAAAAAAAAGATAAAAATTTATTGTATTTATATTTTAATAAGAAGCTATAAATAAATATACAAAGCTATAAATATACAAAGAATATTTTTTCCCATTTCCAGTTCTTCAAAACATATTTTCTTATTAGTGACATATCCTGTTTAAAAGTAATGTTATCATGTCTTTGAAAGAAGTATGCTAACTTTGATTTTGCAGCCATTAAATTATTACAGAATTTGAAAATTTGTTTCAGGTGATTCAGATAATCAAATGGGGTGTGAAATATCCTAGACTACTTCAGTATTTACTTATTTTTTATGATTTTATTGCAATATGTTATTGAATTTTATATTCCTTAATTCTAAAAAGAGGATTTGTCCAGATGTTTACTGTAGTTGCAACAGTTGTTTTACATTTGAATGATTTATTATATTTAAACTTTCTTTTTATCATACAGATTAATTTATTCACTTCAGTTTTAAACTTCGTATACAAGGTCTGTTCCAAAAGTATCTGATCTCTTGCGAAAAAAAATATTTTAGTTACTTTGTGGAATTAGGATTCTAATCAAACTCAATGTATGTCCCTTGTGAATTTGCACACTCTTAGCCCATCACTCCTTCCACTGCCGAAAACACTTCTGGGAGGCTTCATTTGGAATGATGTTCAACTCTGCCATTGCGTTCTGCTTTATCTCATCTCTGCTCTGAAAATGGTATCCTTTTAATGGCATTTTCTTTTTCAGGAGCAGCCAGAAATTGCAGGAAGCTAGGTCCTGTGCAACTGCAAGACTGAGTTCTTCTGTTCTACCAACAAAAGCTTGGGAACAAATTTTGCAGCCACTCTGCGCCTGATCACAAAACATTGCATGTGGAAAATCTGGGCTGATCTCAACTTGTTCAGCAGTGTCTTGTACAATTCAATGATGATCTTTTATTGTTAGATTTTCCACTTTTACAACAACAGCTGTATTTCAGGCAGTTTGTAGCCTCCCAGAATGCTGGTCACTCTTTAGCGACATGCGGTAACTTTTGTAATGGTTAAACTCCCTCCTTAATTTGTGTGACCTCCTTAGAATTATCTCCAAACACTTGCAAATTGTTTCACTTAAAAAATCCCCAAGCTCTTGACAAAAAATTTAAGGCAGTGCCTCTTCTCAAGTTGCGCAGTCATATTTTAGAGAAATAAAATTCTACCAGGCACGTACAGAAGTACCTCACTTGACTGCTTGTAAGAAACGACTGGTCCATTGAAATGAAGGGGAAAAAAATTCAAGTATGTGCATTAAGCTGTCACCTTTCACTATGTGCAGTGGTGTCGTTTTAGAATTTCTACAGAACACGGGAAAGTTTTAGGTTTCATACTTTTTGAGCAAACCTTGTATATTGAATTTATGAAACTCAATATTTCCTGTTAGATCCAAATGATTTATTTTTTTAAATAAATTATATAACATTTCAATGGTAACACTTGCCAGATTCTTAATTTCCTAATACTTAGATTTAGCTATTACCTAAATAGCATTGTCCCTTTCCATTACTATTTTGTGTAAGATAAAAATATGTTCTTGTGGAATTTCTTTGTATAACACATTGCTATGTCTTTCACATATAATCATTTCCATGAGTTTCTGTTGCATTAATATATTGCCCCCCCCCCTTTTTTTTTATACTGTTGCAGTAAATTTGTTTCACTGATCAACATGATTTTTGTCTCATGAGTACCAATAGTTGTACTTAATGCAGTTTTTTATCATGTTTTCAAATAAGTATTCGGAATTTCTCCATCACCCACAGTTTTTTAATTTTAATTTCAATTAATGTATTTAAATATTTTTTAATAAATGACCACTTGTCCATTGTAAAATAAAACTCCTAGAGCATTGTAAATGTGATGGAACCACATGAGCTAACTCAAATGGTATTATTGCTACTGTTGTGCATGTTCAGACATTTACAGACACTTTGGCACCAGACACAACAGACATGGTCTAGACTCTAGCATGCATTCATTAGAACGATGTCAGTTGTGAGATAGTAGTGAACCAGTAAACACATAATTGTGAATGCTTTGTGTCTGGATTGTTGTATGTTACGTATTTACAAATTTAATTCTTTTAATTTGTTGTTAGTTACAAAATGCATAGAGCTTGTTTAAATCATCATAACAACTTTTGTTATATATGTGGTGAAGTGACGCTCAAGTCCCAAAGGCGAAACCTTGCACCATTAGTAAAAAAGTATTATGAACTTTATTTTGGGTGTAAAGTGGGGGACCAAACAAGGACATGGGCCCCACATATATGTTGTTTATCGTGCACTAGGTTTCTCACTGCATGGAAGAATGGCACACGTCACATGCCATTTGCTATTCCTATGATTTGGGGGGAACCCAAAGATCACTCCTCTGACTGTTATTTCTGCTTAAACATTAAAGGGATTACGTCAAAATCAAAACATACAGTGGTGTACCCTGACTTGCAATCCACAATGAGACCAGTTCCACACAGCAAAGAATTGCCCATACCAAAGCCTCCAGAACATGTGACATTAGATGAAGAGAGCTCAGATTCAGATAGAAGTAAGGAAGAAGAAGAAACACAGTTTGTGGTGATACAACTTTTGAACCAAGCAGTTTATCAGAGCCTCATTTATTGACTCAAGAAGATCTTAACGATCTCATACGAGATTTAAAGTTATCCAAAAAACACTCTGAAATGCTTGGTTCCTGGCTAAAAGGATGGAATCTTCTTCAAAAGAATACAAAGATATGTACTTATCGTAATCGTCATTCTCAATGTAAAGACTATTTTTCAGAAGAAAATGACTTAGTGTTTTGTAATGACATTTCTTCTCTTATGGAGACATTTAGTATTGAACATAACCCTATAGAATGGCGCTTGTTCATTGATTCCTCCAAAGCAAATTTAAAAGCAGTGCTTCTGCATAATGGAAATAAATTCCCATCAATACCTGTGGCTCACTCTGCTAGTATGAAAGAGACATATGAAAACTTGGCAAAATTTCAATATGCTGTGTATGAATGGAATATTTGTGGTGATTTGAAGGTAACTGCACTCATTCTTGGTCTGCAGCTTGGATACATAAAACTCTGTTGTTTTTTGTGTCTTTGGGATAGTAGGGACAGAAAAAACCATTACATCAGAAAAGAATGGCCTAAACGCGAATCATTCATTCCTGGATAGAAAAATGTGAAACATGACGCATTGTGTAATCCTAAAAATGTGTATCTACCTCCGTTACATATCAAACTAGGATTAATGAAGAATTTCGTGAAAGCCATGGACAATACTCCTGGTTTCATTTACTTAAAACAGAAGTTTCCTAAAATTAGTGAAGCAAAAATTAAGGGATATTTGTGCGTCCACAAATACGATCACTAATGCATGATGAGAAGTTTGAGGAACTATTAAATCCACTGGAGAAAGCAGCGTGACAAGCATTCAAAAATGTAACTCACAGTTTTTTGGGAAATCTAAAGGCTGAAAATTACCGTGATATTGTTCATGATCTTATAACATCTTATAAAAATTTGGGCTGTAATATGTCCTTAAAAATACACTTCCTGCACTCTCACTTAGATTTCTTCCCGGAAAATCTTGGTGCAATGAGCACCGGGAACGCATTCATCAGGAGATTTCAGCGATAGAAAAGAGATATCAAAGCAAATGGAATGCTAATATGCTTGCCGATTATTGTTGGACATTCAAGAGGGATACTCCACAGGCGAAATATAAAAGAAAATCGTGATTTCTTAATTTCTAGGTGAGTTCGAATATTGTGTACTTAAGAATGTAGAAAATATTAGTGTTTCAAATTATAAATGCCTGTCTCTCGAAAACCTTGCGTGATGAAGAAAAATCAATATCATATTTGAATTCAAGAGAAGAAATGCTATCAGAATCACATATTTTTCTTTCTGAGACAAAATTTTTTTTCTTTTTTGTTGCCCAGTGTAATACGTTGGACAGTGCAAATCAGTACTGGTCATTGCAGCCATCTCGTAGCTTGATTCCTTCCCTTCATCTGCTTCAATAAAATGCCCCTTTCACTCAGAAATAATGAGCTGTTTTAGAATTTGAATGTTGGAACTCACCTAGAGATATTTCTTTATGCCAGTCATAGTATTTTTCTTAAGTAAATATTAATAATACACATAATTTTGACGTATTTTTATTGATTATTTTTGATTGCATGTGGTATTTATTTTTACAGCTAAATTGAAAATGTGATAATTTTTAATATTAATGCATAATCCCTCATGATAAAGTTACACATTTTATTTTTATTAAATATATTTCTTATAATAAAAATTCTTCAAAATGTACTTTTAATAATATTCATTTCATACTTTGTTCCTATTAGTCATACGGTACCAGCAAAACTGAGCTGAAAATGGCTTATTAAATAATTTTAAGCATTTTACGGAATTTTACTACAAAGCAGAAAAAGGGGGGAATTAAATCTTTGTTATTCATTAGAATTATATACAAAAATTTTCAAATTGTTAAAAGTTTAAAAAAAGAATTTCATTGTTTAATTATAAAATAACTTGAATAAATAAAAAATCTTTAGTATTGTTATACAAAAAAGCAATACATGGCAATTTTGTCTGTTTATTTTTTCAGGGACAGAGTGAGAACTTCAATCAATGTTTTGGGAGACGCCTTTGGAGCTGGAATCATCCATCACTTATATAGAGGAGAATTGGAGCAAACTAACATTAACAGAATCAGTATAGAAATTCGAGAATGTTACGCGGATTCACGACAAAGAAGCTCGCCATCTTCAGCTCAATACTCATTTCTCAATATGGCAAAACATAAAAAGATGTCAAATTTCAACAGAATGACAATCGTCGCTGTAGATGAAGACAGCAATAATAAAACTCAAATGTAAAAATCTTAACTCTGTGAAGTATTGTATTCATAAAATATTCATTGATTGCATTAATAAAAGGTTTTTAAAATTCTGTATTTTGTAGTTTAATTAGCCCTTAACTGGTTTGCCCATACACTGTACTGGTAGTGATATTTTCGCCTTTCTATCTTTGATTTGCACATATTTTTCATTCTTATAGAGAGATTATTAGTGCTAGGGATTTTAAGAGATGCAGTTTGTCTATGGTATTGAAATACTTTTCATCTGGGATTTTCTATATAGTGTAGTCGGGAATTTAGATTCTTAAAAATATTCAAGAAAAAACAAGGCAATGTGCAATTTGTTGCTTGTGAAGAAATTAAAATGGAAGAGGATAATACAAAAAAATCAATGATATCTCTGTGGCCATTTCAATGTAAGACTTAATATTGCATCATGCTTCAAAGTGTGTTCCAAATGTATATGCATACGCTCACAGTATCCTTAACCATTTGAGAAAGAGGTACGAACATTAAATTTTTTGTAAGTATCAGGGAAATTATTTTAAGATATAATAAACACATTTTTCATAGCAAGCAGAGTACTTTTAAAAAGTAAACATTTAGGTGTTTTTGTATTTCCCAGTCATAACATACAAAATAGTTTGAACGTTTTTTTGAAGAAAGAATAATTACTAAATAGAAAAGGAATTAAAACTTTTCTGATTGGGATAAAAACAATCATATTTTGTTTTAATTGTATTAAGTACATACAGAATTTTCACACGACAGATAAAAATATCAATTTAAATTTTATACTCTTGTTGTCGTTGTTTCTTATGCCACATGATCTCGACTGCGACAGATCCAGTCCCACGAAATTCACCATGGCAAGGGGCTACATTTATGCCTGTCGTTGGCCGTAGCATTGAGCACCATACAGGTGACAGTACGATTTAGCTCGGTTCCACACCAATTTAGAGGGAGAACACCCTGGGGGTTAGGCCCTTCCACCAACCTCACAAGAGGACTTGCGGCTTGACGGCTATTTAGAGTACTCCCATGCCGCTATGGTACTATAGGTTTACAAACATCCATGCCTTCTCTGGGATTCACACCCAGGCCCTACGGCACAGCAGTTAGAGTCGCTAATCACTATACCGGATAGGCGACACAAATTTAGAAATATATAGGATTGTATCAGAACTATGTATATTAAATTGAGTAAATTTCTCTCATATCTGCACTATCCACAAGATTAAATTTAACACAATATATCAATTCCTTGACATTACATGTGACAGAAATAAAGTATGATGTGCTGTTTGATACTATATTCATTTGGGTACGATGTTCTATAACAAAAAAGTTTATCAAGAAAAAAGTGGGGGGTTTTTTAGGAAAAATTTTTTTCTTCTTTTTTTACGTCCTAGAATTTTCAAAATGTGGTTAACCATGATTTTATTGGCTATGATCAAACAAATCTAGATCTAATGCTACCTTTTTTAAAAATTTGATTATGATCTTTGAATAAATCCAATTTCGGTGTTGATTAAAACGTTAATTTTTGTTTTCCAAGACTTAGAGATTTCTTAAACATTTTCACCTTGTAAAATTTGTTAATGTAATATTCAACTTTTAATAGCAATAAAAAATATTTAAAATTAAATATTCTGAGTTTTTTTTTTTTTTTTCATATTTATACATTTTTTAAAAACACTAACTTTTTAAGAAAACTATGGATATGAAAGAACTCGCGTAAATCTACTTCTGTCCACTGAGTGTATGCAAATTCTGTTTTAATTTTTACATCGATATTCAAAATATGTAAACTGAATTTCAGCTTTTAACTGTAGTCGAAGTTGGTTTAATTTTTTGAAATGTAGACTGTACAAAAAAAAAATGGAAGCTACTCACAATTTTCATCGAAAAGATTTTTCATTTTATGTCTTCTTTAGAAAAAAAATACCTTATTAATTAACACAAATATAATAAAGGTAATAAAAGTACTTTTCTACAAAAAACAAGCGCTTTAATAACTATTTTCTTAAGTACATTTAATAAAAAAAGAAAACCTTAAAGAGAATTTTTTTTAAAAAAGTTGAAGAAATTTCAACAAATCACTAGCATATTGTTGTTAATGTGTGTTTCATCCTGGGATGCATTAGAAAGACGAGAGACAGATGAACATAAATATACAATGCAATCACGGAAGAATATACACTTTATTATTAACAATAATCCCAGCATAGAACAGACAGTATGCGCTGTTTTTCGTTCGAGACGGGAATCCATTTCAGGCGAAAGTCCGACTTCTTTTCCCGAAGATGCATTCATGCCTTATTCGGGATTCGAACCCAAAACGAGTGTCATGTCCACCATACTGGCTGGGCCGCATTAGCATTTTGAAAGTATACATAAGTAAATATATATCTATTTTTTTTTCCCCTAGAATTTCCTTTTTTTTAAAAAAAAGAAATGTGTTTTTTTTAACAACTGCTAAACTTTTGACATTAAGATGAATTTTCTTATATCTCTACTGAACTCTTGATTGATCAATTTCTATTTAGTTAAGTGGCTTAAAAGAGAAATGAATTTATAGTCACTACTTTCCAATTTCCTATCTTTTGGGAGTCGTGAAGTTTCCCTTTTTCATTTGTTAAGGATTCTGTATTTGTTATTTAGTGGTTATAATTCACAATTTATTTTCAACACGTTTACTTGAGGGAGCAGAATGAATTTTCTGTTACTATTCACCAACTCGCACATATAAACAGATTCTTTTTTTTTTAAAGTTGATTAAAAAAAATTTTTTAAAAAAATGCATAAACTACAATAAGAGAAAAGTGATGAAAAAGGGGAAATAAAATACTCTCTCTCTGCTATAATTATATATTCACTTACGAGAATTATATATTTAACAATTACTCTTGCAGTAATAAATAAAGTATCAAATAATCTATGTTTCATACTAAATCAGCTGTAAATAAATATCTTTAGGAACCAAACCCAGTAAATTATTTAATTGTTTCGAAATATGAGCGATGATTTTCTTTAGAAATTAAGATGAATTAATAACAGAGATGTGAAAGAAAAATAATAAATTTAGGATAATATGAGATTTGAAATTTCTAGAATAGATTGACATTGACTAGCCATATACTAACATGTGTGAACTTTCTCATAATTATAAGTAATTATTTTCTCTAGAATTGGTGAAAAAGTAAATTATTCATCATTTAATATTTGTCTTGTATTTGTAAAAATATATAATTCACTTCGTATTTAAATGGTTAGAATTAATTGCTTTGGGTTGGGAGAGAGGGGGGACACTTGGAACCTAATTAAGTTGACTTAAGACACAAAGCCTTTTACCTAATTTTGGAATAATAACAACTTAAAAGCTCAATGCAAAATTAGTGAAACTATTAACCAAACTACATCGATATTTTCACACAAACATATACCTTCCGAAAAAACAAAAATGTCTTTTTTAATAATGACTACCCTCTCTAAATTTTCACACAGGTATCGGAGACACTAAAATATTCCTATCACCGGAAGTGTGCATGACTCGAAACCGGAATATACACTCGAGTTTGTTTTTGAAAATGTATTCTCACCGAGATGAATATCAATTCTCTTATATTTGAAGCATATGGTCTGGAAATTTGGCCATTGTAAATTCTTTGGTGCTACTGGTTGTAGCGCAAATGTCCAATTTTTCATTGAAGCATAATTCTTCGCACTGTAGTTCAATGGAACACATTAGCGTTTCCTACTAGATATACTATTACACGAAGACGTAAAAATTTTTTTCGAAAAACAGGTCACTGCAGTGAAGAACTTTCAAGCAGGATATGAAATATTTAACGAATTGTGGGCTGTTATCTCAAATGTCGTCATATTTTGTTTTAGCTACTCATGGTCCTCGCTCGTCCTATGTACAACAAATCAGAATATTTCAAGCAACCATGTACAACTCCACTTTTCGCTAACATCCCTTTCAAGAAGCTGAGCATTACTAATCTTGGTAAAGAGATCACATTTAAGTCATTTCATGGTCTGAAAAGATTGGACAAGTATAAAGGCTTCCACTTAAGAAGGGGGTGGTCGTCTACGTCATATCGACATCTAGTCAGAGGACTGAAAGAAGCTGTGTACCTCTCAACTCGTCACACTCAGGGAGCATGACCCTATACTCTAACATATTACGTCATATCGAGACATGTCTCAAGACATGTTCACAAGAAGCTGTTTTCTTCTCGACTCCTCGAGGGAGGAGGAACCCTCCTGTTGGACGATGGCTCATCGTGTGTGGGGGGATGGTCCTCCCTCCTCGTCGTCTAATAGTTTGAGAGGGGAAACCGGGGTTAAACCCTTCCGTAGGACGATGGCACGTTAGGGGAAGGGGGGAGTTGGACTGACAGGTGACACGCCCCTTCTATTGTACTCTCTGTGGACCTGCGACAACAATATGCATGCCATGTAGCAGTCACCCCTTAAATTTGGTCTTCAGCGACATGTCGAAGCTTTTCAATGGGCCTTATTATTCAAATATATAAAAGGTCTAACTTTAAAGGCACAAAGTGCAACTCCCTGGGAAAGCCGAATCGAGGCTATAAAACCCTTAAGGCAGTGGTTCCCCACCCTCGGTCTGTGGACCAGCACCGGTACGTGTATCATACAGTTCTGGGCTGCACAAGGAACATTTAATTGATTCTATTTTATTTACTGTGGAGTGTTTGTGTGACTTTTTATGGAAATCGCTTTTTATTCCGTGTTAAATTCCTTTATTTTCATTTTTTGTTCAGTGTGTAACTATATTTTATTCTCAAGACATGTTTAAATACGATTAAATTAAAATTTTTAAATCAAAACAATTTAAAAAATAAGCAATCAACGTCCCTCCTCGGAGGGCCACCGTAAAATTATTAAATGTTGACCGGTCCGCGGAGATAAAAAAAAAGGTTGAGAAACACTGCCTTAAGGTATTAACCACAGGAGGTATTTATTATTATTAAACTCTTAAACAATTCAAGTTTTCCAATGCTCCATTATTATTCGGTATAAAATCTTAAATTTTTAAACTCCATAAGCAAGTTATTACAGACAAAGACTACGATCTATTATCTGCTGTTGAACTCTTTAAAAAAAATTAAGACTTTTTAAAGATCTTTGATTGGATCTGGCTTTTGATGAAATGCTCTGTGATGCAAGGTCTATCCGACAAGATTGATGTCCGTGCTAACTTTGATGCGACACAGCCACCTCACAAAGCTTGACGAAGAAATATTAATTTTGAGTATGAAGCACTAGATCAGAGGTTCCCAAACTGTTTTATCTT
>BMAV01014623.1:89849-124595 GCA_019973955.1 Trichonephila inaurata madagascariensis | reverse complement strand
TATTTAAATAAACTTATTAAAATTATTTTAATAAATTCATTAAACTTAAATAAATTTATTTGAAAAGGACTTTTTTTAAATATTTTATAAAATTATAAAATAATTAATTTAATAATATATAAAAAAGACATTTTTTATTATATTAATTATAAAATAATTTATTTAATAATAATATATTTTATATATGTTATATATAATTTTTTATTTATAGTATATTGCATTTCACATTATAAAACTATTTGTAACTAATTTTTATATAAAATATCATTTAACATTTATTATATATTTTATTATAAATATTGATTATTAATATAAAATAAATTTATAAAATTTAATATAAATATTTATATATATAAATAATTACAGTAATTTTTTTAATTTATAAAATACAAAATAATTACATAAAATATCATTTAATATTTAATAAACCTTTCATAAATAAATTTATTTAATTTTAAAAAATAATTAAAAGAATTAAAGAAAAAAATTTATCGCGCAGGATCGAACCCTAACCTCCGGCATAATAAGTAGACGATTCACCAATCAGGCACCTTTACATATTTAGAATATTTTTTTAATGGCACTCTCATTATTTTGTCAGAATAACATTTGTATTATTTAGAAATGTATGTACGTCATTGATATAGTAACCTTATTATGACCTTATTTCATACTTTGCCTAAACAGCTTTAGTCATTCTATAGAATGCCTAGGCATTCTATACAATGCCTAGGCAAAGTATTAAATAATTCTCTTATTTCATACTTTGCCTGAAAACGTCCGGCATTCTATAGAATGCCGGCATTTCATACTTTGCCGGTAACATATATAAATAAAAATGTAATGTGTGTTTGTTCAAAGCCGCTAATCTCCGAAACTACTGGACCATTTCTTCTGAAATTTTGACATAACGTTGCATTTGAATCCAGACGGGTTCTTACGTACTTATTATTTCGTAATTCTTTCTAAATTGTTTAAAATTTAATTTTTAAGTTATATTTTCTGGTATTATGACGTCATATCATGCCACGTTTCTCACTAAATCGAAAATTTATATTTTACACGAAGTTTTTCAAGATTATTACATATTTTTACTATATATAGCTGTGTTTATCGGTTGGAATATTTATCAAATTTTTCCGTTCTCTGATACTTAATTAGGATTATTTTTCGAATAAAATTTTTTTTAGTGATTATTCTTTTAACAACTAAAATTTTGTTTTGTGGTTTGGCAACATTCGGATAGTATTATCGCGGGATGTTTATGTGTGTGATTTTGCTTATTAATTGCAACTTACTCTTTTTCATTATTTTCTCGAAGAATTTCTTTCTTTCTTTAGAATGCGAAATTTATAATTTTTACAAACCAAAACTTCTTATTGATAAGGGTATTTCAGTTCTCTTATTAGTGCAATTAACGTTAGTATAGCATGTCCGTTTTTGTTATCTGTTTTAGATAATATGAATATTCGTAGCGCCTATTTTATCTTTCTCTCCCGTAATCCTTTTTTAATTCAATATATAATTATTATTTTTTTTTTATATTTTAGTACTTACGAGTTGTTGTTTTTTTTTTCGCTTGCCTTTTACAATGTTTTTATTTGTCGAATTAATCGACGGGATTTTTCTTAAATATGTTTTTTTTTTATCTGTTTTTGACATTTTTTATGTCCTTCTGAAATATGAAATAAAGATTTTCTAATATACATTTTGTGCTTGTACGAAACTGTTTATATCGATTTAATTAAAATATTGATCCTTATTTTATTTTTGTTATCTTCTTACGATTTAATTTTATTTTATAACTAGGTGTACCATATGTTGCTGGGGCTAAGTCAGGTTAAAAAGACTGGTGCGCCAAAAGGGTTACAAAAGTAAATAATACTCAAAAATTGAAACAAATAAAATAAAGGGTACTTACGTATTATTGCAGCAATCATCAACACTATTATAACTCGCTAAGTTGGCAACCCCGATTTCCTATGTGTCGTATGTGTTCAATTGGCAGCCAGATGCTTCATTTCATATAATGTCGCCAATAGGTTGCGATAATATGTAAGTACCATTTGCTTTTGTCAGGTACATAGCTACTACTATATCAGCCGTACCAATGATACAAGGCCCCTAAGCTACAGTGGTCTCCATACGTATTACTACAGCCACTAACATGGTGCTCATATCTGAAATCAGCCCCTAAAAGTTTTTTGATACAGGGCCCACTCAGAGCTGTTTTGCAATTTCGTATGGCTTTATTTTAACCTTTAAGTGTATACAATTGGCTTCAGTGCATAAAATTGCCTTGCAGAAAATCAAACTTGGGTAATTATACTGGCCAATCAAAAGCAGTGTTGGTAGTAATTACATATCAAACTGCAATAGGCATCAGAGAATGAGCAAAACAGACAAATGGCTTAAATACCTGTTGAGGAAGCAGGTGGTCGTAAGATTAATTATTTTTGGTACTTACATACTATCCTAACAATCGCCAACGTTCAAAATAACTTGCCAAGTTAATAACCCCAATTTCGCATGTCATATATATTTTGAATTGGGAGTGAGTGGGGAGAATAAGTTTTATTACTTATCTATAAGTAATAAAACTATTACTTATAGATTTAAGTCATGAACCCACTTCAACGTATTTCTCAAACTCAAATTTTTTTTTAACACTTTTCACAATCGGGGCGTTACTGATGTCATCTGGCTGAACAATATCTTTTTCAGAAGGCTGCTGGTCATCTACATCTTGCATATTTTCATCATTAACCCTCCAAGCGGTCTGCACGTAAAATCCTGCCATTCTAGAGATGCTTTTTTTATCTTCAACTAAGAATCTCAAAAGCCGTATTTTGAGCCGTATTTTTAAAAATACGGCTCAACCGCTTTTGAGAATACTTGAAGGCAAAAAAATACGTGCGGTGCATTTTAGAAGCATCTCTAGAATGGCAAGATTTTACATGCAGACCGCTTAGAGGGTTAATATTTGCTTGTGTTTCTCCGTTTTCTTTGCCTAAGTTCCTTTCCCTTACACTTGTGAGTACATCGGCGTTTGTTATATTCTTGTTACTTTGTTCCATTGAAAAAAAAGTCAAAATTTTGACACATTTAATTTTTTCTTTTTCTCGATTTAACAGTAATTTTCATTTCTCCGCTCCACTTTTATATTTTTTACCAGACATATTTATACTATAAACTAAGAACTTGATTTTCTTGAAAATAAATTTAAAAGTTTAGGTCATAAAATTATGATACCACAACCAACTGTGTGTTCTTAATAAACTAAAAATATTCTAACAAATTTTTACAAAAAAATATAGCATATTTCTGAGATAATTAAGACAAAGTACCTAGTTTATTTTAAAAAAATAAAAAAAAAATCTCTTTGTCTATACTCGCTAAAACCTAAAACGCTAATTATTATTATTTATTGGCGCATCTATTTAAAGGGGCTTTTATAAAAATAAACTGAAGAATTATTTACCGCATTTTATTTTTACTTTTATCCATAATATTCACGAGAAATTTCCATAATCTACATAAAATGATTGTTATTTTTTCCATCCTATAGAAGTAACTAAGTTACTCACCCCAAATTTTAAGATAAAATACATATTTATGGGAAATCCTGATGGTTTCAATATTTGAAAAATTGAAAATATAGAAAATATTTAATCATAACTTCAATATCTTCCTACTTAAAAAATTTAGAAATGTGTATTGGTACTTACTTTTTACTTGAATAAACAGGTACCTTTTAATTTCAGTTATTATGCACAGGTCACTGCAACAAATCAGTATATTATTGTAACTTAGAATTATTATTGCACAAAAATAAATGGCTGCAGAAATAGTGCCACTACGTTTGAATAAATGCTTGATGTTCATCGGTGCTGCTCTATGATAGAGCTTATGTCTATTAGTTATTAATTTCCGCGTATTCGGTGGTAGAGTGGAAGGACAAAAGTAAATAGCTCTTGCACTCGAAAATAAAAATAAATTTCATTTAGTATTTCGGGTATTTTATTTTTGATTTGTATTTTTTGCTGGTTTATTATATATATTTTATTACTATTTTGAATGTAAGCATCCTTTTTTGTGTATTATTTTCGACGGGGAACGGGGCCCCTAGAACCCGAGGGCCCTGGGCTGTAGCCCATTTAGCCCATACGTAGATCCGGCCTCGGCTGTAGCAATATCCTTTACGACGGTGGTGTTGATTTTTTTTTTTTTTTTCGTCCTCTTCCAGGAAGAAAGCCTAGCTGTCAGGTTTTCTCGAATTTTACAATCATGTCTTTAAAAGCACGCTTCGACATCGGTCCACGTCATTGTTTCTTGACACGAAGGAACCTTCTGGCAGCTGCCGCTGCATTCTCATGGTTGTGATAGTATAGCTTCTCAAGAAGTGCACTCTCAAGCTACGTCGGTATTCTGCAATGCTTATCTGATTGTGGCAAGAACAATATCTTCCTTTTATTGTGCGTGATATTAACAAATTTTGCTGGAATGTGCTGACCCACAGCGCCATCTATTGGCAATTTTTTAAACTATTTTTTATTTCGGAAACCTTGAGTGCATTATCTGAAGTGTCTGTTGTCCTAATATTTTTTTCTTCTGACCAGCAGAATGGCCTCCTGGACCCTCTGAGTAGCAGAAGTTTAATTTCGCCAACCCTGCACTTCCCTAAGAATTTCTGGTCAGTTAATTAGTTTTTACATTTTATACATCTTTGACTCTTGAAAAAATTGATAATAGGTTGTATGCTATTACAATTGTGTTATTAAATACAAATAAAAATAATAAAAACCATTTAATATTTTCTTATACTTGGGTAAAAATCTATAATACTAGTATCAAAAAAAAAAAAAAAATTAAAGCACTTTTTTAAAAAAAAGTTCATAATAAGAGTTGCTTTTTGCAACATAGAATATCAAAAACACCTTAGCATTAAAAACAACCATTTCAAAAAATTTCCTAGATTCTAAAGCATATATGTGTTCTAGGTTAATTTACATGTTTCAATACATTCAATAATGATAAAACGTTCATTAAATAAAGTGTATTTCAGATTTATACTTGCATGAAAATATTTATCTATGTATTAGATTTTGTTATTATTTAAGTTTTGTAAAAAAGGCTCTTCTATAGTTTTTATAATCATAAAGCTTAATAGTTTGTATAATCATAATTTTCGAGCATGTATTTAGACCACTGTTTCTTAACCCTATGTGCCAAGATAGACTATCAGATGTGCCACAGGTATTTTTGACGATTAATTAAAAGTGCATGAGTTTTGTATCTTTGAAAATAGTATTTGTAATTACTTTAACCCTCCAAGCGTTCTGAACGTACTGTAATGACTTCTCTCAGATCTGGGCTAACTATTTATTTCAACATGAAAATTATCAAAATAATAAATAAATGGGTATATTCTAATTACAGTTCAATATCACTTTTGAGACTCTTTCGCACTCTTCCGTTCCTGGGTTTTCCCAGCCAGGAGACCGCTGTACTTCGCGGGCTCGTTCGTAATCAGTTCGAGTCTCTTCCGTATCCTCTCCGGTTTTCTCGATCCTTCAAGCCAGGAGACCGCTGTACTTCGCGGGCTCACTATCGCTCTTCCTATCGCTCAAGGGACGTCCGAACCGCTCCCTTCCAAGATCCAGTCTCCTCTTGTTCGGACTCTCTCGCCCGTTTTATAGCATTTTCTTTTCCCTCGTCATCCACCGCTCATTTCTTTGTCGGCCTCAGTCCAAATCCCCTGCTGCCGCCTTCCGGTCTCGGCCTCTATTGATGTCGCACCCCTCTGCCGCGCCAAACATTGTCTCGCTTCCGCCAGTCCGAAAGACGCCAAGGCTGGGTGTACAGTTGAATGTTCTCCGACGTGAAGGCGCCTCCGAGTTCTCGGAAAATGGGCACACAATGAAAGGCGCCCCTTTTTGACCGTCCGGTCAGTTGGGCAAAAAGGGTGCCGAAACTCGACCACCCAGCTACGAAATTCCTTCCCAGCCATAAAGGGAACTTCTCGGAATTTTCGCAGCTTCTGTCGGCACGGGATCTGTTGAAAAATAGGGGAAGGAGATATGCTTCGTCACAGTACTTTTCCGCCCTACTAGAGAGGCTCCAAAAACTTACCACACGCAATTTTCCGTAATACCGGGGACTCACCAAAAATGCACCAAAAGTACTTTCACCTCCTCAAGTGACATGTTCGAAAGCGGTAAAGCCGTCTTTTTCCGAATTCTTTTTCCCCCTTTAAAGGTTTAACATCTTGAAAGATAATTAGAGATGGTCGGGGAGATACAATGGACATTGAGGGGAAGTTTTATGGCTCGCGGGAAGCCCGGTTCTTCCCCTGCAGCAATCGTAAAAAACTGGGAAGAATTTCTTTAAACCCAAGAGCGTACGGAAATAATTGGAAGTCAATGAATTGAGAAAAGGAGGAGATAGCTTGATAAAATATCATTTTTTTCTTTACCTTAAAATTCTCAAATGGAATTAAGTTTTTATAATGTATGTCTAAATTTTTAAAAAATATCTATGGTATTTAAATTCAAAGTATATATTAAAACATTGAGTATATATTTTTTTAAGGGATTATTTCGTTATGTGTTAAAAATTAACAAAAAAAAAAGGTTCAAAATTTAGCATCTTTTAAAATTTCGGGCACTTCTAAACATGAATAATTTTTAAGCTTCTGTATTACATTATTTGTAAAAATTTCTAACGCATTGCTTAAAAAAGAGCCTTATTTAAATCCTTTAGTTTTTCATAATTTTAAAGCCAGGTATTCAGGGCATCTTACATAGAATCCCTAGTTTTGTATTGTTCAGATAACGAATTATATTTGAATTTTAAATGTTTGAACATTAATTTCATTCAAAGAGAACATATAAATCACAAGCTTATATTTTTAAACTTGAATCTTCAAATAAAGAGTAATCAAAAGCATCTGGACAAATTTACAGTTAACATTTGTGCATATAAATAAAAATAAAGATCCATTTTAAATTCAAGTTAAAAAATTATCTATTTATGCAAAATCCCTCATCATTTATGTTCCATTAGTGGTTGACTGAAGAAAAGGTAATTAAAATTTGGACATTTTTTGTAATCTTAACCATGCAAAACTAGGAATTTTATATTAGCTGCACTCTGAAATTCTGCATTTGAATTTCGAAAAAGATATTTATGCGGGTCTCACATATACTCAGTTGAAAAATATATATTTACCATAAATACTAATAATTTTCTTTGGATATTTAATTATATTTAGATTAAATTTTTAATATATATATATATATTCCACTTACAATATTTTTTCATGTATTCCTTAAATTTCATATAATTTAATTGAGTGAGTGAGGGAATATTAACGTCGCACTATTCAACTACTCGAGGGCCGTGGCGATGGACCTACCTTGACCTCTTGGCTACAAGTGGTCAAGGTATCGGATCATGGTTAGCATGTCACGAGTTCGAGCCCAGTGCCACAAAAGATCCGCCGTGTAGGGGAGCGATGCACGTTAAATCTGTCGAGAGCTCAAACATCCTTCGTTGGTGTGGGATTTAGGAGAAGGGGTGCCAGCTCAGGTGTCGTCCACGTCACTTGACCATGGTTCAAAATTACGTGGTCCGTCGCCAAAAGCCCTCGTGTAGCTGAGCAGCGCGACGTTAATATTCAATCAATCAATCAAGCATCCTTAAGATAAGTGATAATGGAAAACGCATTCGAAAAGAAACTCGTTTTCAATGTAAAGACTGTAATGTTGGACTGTGTGCAGTGCCATGTTTCGAAAAATATCACATTGTGACATTTCTGTAAACGACATGTATGTGTCAATGTATGTAAATATTTTTTTCTCAAAAAATGAATGGTTTAAAAACAATGTTTTGAGCAAATATATTTATTTTTGCACTATATATGCATATGTACACTTCTAGCTTCAGAAATGTACAATTGTTTAGAGAAACTTTTGGCTTTGTAAAAAGTACTTTGCTTTGACTAAGCATTTTACGTAAAAGTTTAATATTATTTCTTATACTTCTTTGATATTTTTTGCTATTTATACCTGTTAAAATTATTTTTTATAAAAGTTTATTTGTAATTGATTGTAAATTGAATAAAACCTTTTCATACAATTATATGTATTTGAGGATGAAATCTGATTTACTTTATTCAGGAAATTTTTAGTAAATTTCATTTTATTAGCCAATTTATTTGTTTTAAAACATGCATATTTGTGTATTATATAATGAAATTTCTATCTAAAATTATGTCTGGCTTTTTTCTCCATTAAAATCTTATACGATTTTACAAATTATCTTGCCATTATTCATTATGTACTTAATAAGGAAAAATATTTCTAAATATAAATAATTTTTGGCCTAATAAACATATAATTCCTTTTAGCTACAGTTTGGAAAATGCATTGAAATTAGCAGCGGGACAGGGTTTTTACATATTATGAATGTGTTTTTGACTGCCACTATGTTATATATTTATCTTTCATTCTTTTTACAGTATGAGTAGAAGTCGTAAGAAGTTTTGTCACAGTAAAATTAATTTTTGTTTTATATTCAGATTATACTATTATATTGATTCTGAAAATAATAGGTTGGTTTGACAAGCCATTATTTCACAATTTTAAAGCATTGAACATTTTTGAAATTTTTGAAACTTTTATAAAATGCTAAATTATTAAAAATATTTAATTATTGTAAGTGATGTATATTTCTTAGATTATTGGAAACAAAAAGTATAAAATTTAAAATCTATCTCCTTGTTGAATTTTAATAATTATTTTTATGGCTAAACCTGGAAAAAACACGATTTTTTTTAAATATTAACATTAAGATATTTTTAAAAAATAACTAGATCTTTCAGACGTAAATCCATATGAACTTTTATAGACCATATGTTAGAGAATATTTACAAGATATTTGAAGACCCTATCTTGAACAAGAGAAACGCCTTAGGGATTATATTTATACAGAAAATAGTAGTGATACAAACGTAATCCAGAATTCACCAACTTTGTAAATAATATCTATTTTTTTCTTTGTTCCCCATCGTGGCAGTTAAGCAAGTTTAAGTTTTTGTTGCATGACTTTAAAATACTGTAATGTAATACTACAATATATTTATTATAATGTAGTTTGGTACATCAGGGAAATATTTAGTTCATTCTGCAACATTTGTATTCTGTAGTCTAATTGTAATATCACCTGAAAGCTGGATTTTAGATTTGCCATTTTCAGTCATATTCCATCCCTTTCAAGTATTATTTCTCACAGTAACTTGCGTACATTTTGGTCATGATATTTTTCAAAAGGAAAAAAATTAATGAAAAAAAAGTAAAGAGCTATTAAATAATATAAACTATATGTCAAAAAATATATTGGTCTTTAAATCAATCTTAATTAATTAAATGTGAGATAACTCAAAAACTTAAAAACACGAGCCAACAGAAATGATTTTAGAAATTAAAATTGCAGTTAATAGCCATTTCACACGAAATAATGGATTGTGTTAAAAAAATATTTTTAATTAATTCAATCTAGGAATGCAAAAATGCTTTAAAATGAAACCGAAACTAAAATCAAAACTCAGAAAATTAAAATTTCTTAAAACCTAATTGGTTTTCAGATCAGAAATTTTGGAGCAAGTTTTCCAAATATATGATCTTAAAAAAATGCACCCCCTTCCCCGATTTTTTTTTATATTTAGGCTATTGTTATGCCTTTAGTAAAATTCTCTATACTTACGAGACAATTATTTAAAAACCAAAACTTATTATCCATTTTTTCCACAGGCGTAATTTTTTTTTATAAAACTACACAAAATTTTTAATATAATAGTATTTCAGAAGCAAAAGGTAGGGATTTTTTGCAATATAGAACGAGTTATGATGATGATTATGAATTATTACTGTTAATATTTAAGAATAAAATATATATATAACAATTTGTAGGGTTCTAGTACTGGAACTAAGGATACATTTCTAAATGTTAAAATTGCTTATAAAATTTGTTATATTATTACTTATCAATTAATTTTATTTACGTAAATTGTTTTAAGTGTACTGTTTTAAAAGACAAAATTAATTGGTAATGCATCTTTGCAATAACTGAATAGAAAGATATAGTTACCATTTATAGATATATATGTGCGAATATGCATTTAAAGGATGAAATACTTAAGGAACGGAAAGATTAAAAATTAAATTTGAATAGAAAATGGTTAGAAACACTTTCGCCAGCACACTTTAAGAAAAATATTTTTTCTTATTGATTGAATGCAGTTGTGCCCAAACAGGAACTTTTCCAGGGTCAAAAGTCCACTATTCTCCTGTACTCCAATTCGCCGCCCAACATATTCTTTTGATTTTCGGGAACAAAAAACATTAAAAAATTAATTTTTAAATGTATAATTAGCATTAATAAAATTAATTATTAATAACAGTTACTTACTGTACAAACTATGCATATATATAATACTTATTATATATATATGGGATTATAATCAATCGAAAAAATATCAAGTGCTTTGGGGGGTCTGGACCCAAGGATCCCTTCCCTTGTGTGCGCCACTGATTGAATGTGTATTATGTGTGCAAATGCTGACGTAGTGAGGGTATTTTCTCTCAGTGCAAGTTGTTATGATGAATGATGATGTTATGTTGATTTATGCCGAAAAAAATCATTCAACAGAAAAATATAAGGATAAGGATTAAAATTTGCATAAATTAAAAGTATTGAAATGACTTTTTATAATATTGTTAATTAAAAATATAATAAATTGCAGAAAGCCCAGTTTTATTTTACAAATTTATTCATCATATATAATGATACTACATTTATTATAATTTTGTTAAATAAAAAAAAGAATCATTCTTACTTTTTACCCCATAATTAAAAAAAAAAAAAATAACAGGAAAATATTCTTGAGTTTTCTTCGTCTGATATTCAACAATGATTACAGAGAGCTTCTGTCTGGTTAAAATTGTAATACCGAAATAAAAATGATCTTTTTAAAATATTTTTTAAAGCTCTTAAAAATAACAGGAGAAAAAAAATAAATTTTCTTTTGCTTATATATATTAAAAATATTTTTTCAATTTTTAATGAGTCATTTCTTTAAAACTTTATTTTTTACCCTTTATTTGCTTGTTTGCAATAAATTGGGAGAAATTTCTGTGGACCGTGAAGTGGATAAAATGTCCGTCACACAATACTCGCCCTAGGCAACAGCTGTGAATGAGAAATCTCCCCTTTCCAACAAAACAGAAACCGAAAAAGCAATAAAATCGTCCCCTGAAGAAACATTTGAAGACCTCACGCAGCTTTAACAGGGGAAGGCATAAAACTGGTGCACTTTCGAAGAAGTTCCCAAAATTAAACAGAACCCGTCTCCCTACCACTAGCTTTGAAAAAGTAGATCGCTTTCCAAGTGAGTTTCAATTAGCAGGTCATCCACAGAGGGTTAACGGCCATTTTAATAAAATGACATTTGTATGTATTTGAATTGCACATTTTTTTATATGAGCTTCAAACAGCTTGAGTCTAAATATCCAGACAGCATAGCAGGATGTTCTGTACATTTTATCTCCTTGTAAGTCTACATCTGGCACAGACCAATCAGCTTATTTCACCCAGCAGTTATGATCTGTCATGGCCTTGATCATAACTGTGAGGGTTATAGATACATTTAAAAATATTGTTTACGTGTAACATTCTTCACATTTTTACTTGCACTGCAAATAATTGCATCATTTCAATGTTTAGTTTGTAAATATTGTGTTTATAAATAAATAATGGTCCAGAGGGTGGTTTAGTTATCTGTAAATGTGCAGTAGCCATATTGGATTATATGTACTTCCAAATCTCATTTGCACATTCCACAGTTTATATATACCTATACTATCAAAGAATTATTCATAGAATTTTTAACTCAAATAAATATACTGACATTTATAAAATTAATGACTAATGATAATTCAAATATGTAAATTCAAATTGTTAAGTACTACAAATCATTTTATAGAATTGAGACCATTGAATTTGAAAAACTTCTCACAATTGTACTTATTGGTAGATAGTGTGTATCACTCCAAACTCATTAAATAGTTTTAATTTCTAAAAAACATATACATATAAAATGATCCTATAATGAAATATTAATGTTTATATCTTTCATTGTCTGATTCCCTAAGTAATTACCAGTTCCAAATGTTTTAGTTTTTTTTTAGAAATGCTATCTCTATAATTTCTCATATAGAAGAACATGTAAACACAATTTAGGAAATGAATTTATAATAAGATTCATCAATAACATGGGTATTTTTGTTTATTTAAAAATTTTGACATTTACTTCTAATGTTTAACAAGAGGTTTTTAATATCTTATACAATTATTGAGCTCAATTTTTATATCTTACTGATAATATCTAATAAAATTCTCTGGAAATATTATGAATGGCTTTTTTAATTTATTTACAATAAAAAAGGATTATTTTTTTAAAATATTTACAAAAAGTATTATAAATGTCACTAACCCAAACAGATAAAATGACTATAAAAAAATTTAGAGAAAATCATTTTCTGAATTACAGATTAAATAACTAATAAGCCAAATTATATATATAGGCAGAATTTCTAATATTTTCACTACATTTAAACTGAAAATATCTCATTAGATTTATGACATAAAATCTTAATTTTTAAACACCTAATGATTTGGCAGTTAACAGTAAACAAGAATTTAAAAAAATATTTATTTCTTAAAAGTTTCTGTGAATTTTATTTGCTCTAATTTGAGCACTATCAAAATTAATTTAATCAAATAAAATGTGTGAAATATATCACACGTACGAACTAGAAAGCAAAAGCAGGAAACTCTTCATTACATTTGTAGGTTATCAACAAAACCTTTCCAGGGCCGGCGCTAGCAGATTCACCGCCCCGGCCAAAAAGGTAAAATACCGCTCCCGTTTATAACAAAAATTAAAAGAGATAACCTAAGCCCTTCCCACGCTTAATGGTAAAATAAAACGTGAGCAAAAAAATTGTATGAATAATGTTGAAGTTTTGATTAGCAAAAAATACTGATTTATTAATTTATGTTTTTGGCACTAAATTAAACATAGGGTTGCACAGATCAAAAGAAAAGAGTCATTTCTAGTGTATAATTATAAAATACAAATATTAAAAAAATAATAAAACAAATTATAGAACCACTAAGTGTGTTAAAACTTTATTATATATTAAAAATGCATTTAAACCGAGAGTTAAACTTAAAAGTGTTTCTTTCTCACTTTTAATTCTGAGAATTTTTTTATAATTTCTTTAGCATTAATTTTTTCAGTCAGTTCATATTCAATGGCTATTGTTGTCAAGCCATTTAGCCGATCCTTGGTAGTTGTGGAACTTAAAAAAATTTTAAGTTATTTTAATTTGGAGAAACTCCTTTTTCTCCACTTGCCACATTTATTGGGAGAGTAGGCAATATCCTTAAAACTATACCGAGATTTGGAGCAAAATCCAGGTTCGATATGAATTTTAAAATCTCGACTGGACTTTCTTTTTTATTTAGCAAAGCCAAAAATGCTATTATCTCTTCTGCCAGGTCCAGGGAGTTTATATCTGATGAATTCCCATCAATTAACACTGTTTCTAGATCTTTACAATACTTTAGTTCGTTGTTTTGAGGAGTATCTTTTAAATCACAAATATTGTATAAATATTAGAAATAGTTGCTGTGGGTACCGATCAAATCAAACCTGAATTCAAGTGCATTGATAGCTTTATCTAATGGAAAAAATAAAACTTTGCCTTTTATTTCAAAGTAGGATCTTCTATCGGATCATCTCGTGCCTCATAGTCGAAATTGACATATCTTCTTTGAACTATATGACGTGGCTGGGTGAGCTAAAAATTAGCCGGTATGTCAATTTCGTCGGCGAGTCCGAAGTTGCATTTCCTTAAAGGCTATTCCGATCTACGATCCTTGAAAAATTCTTTACAATTTTTCAAGAGTTCCATAGCAGATGGTAAATCATAGTCTTTTGTCTGCAAGAGCTTACTTATAGGATTGATACAATATAAGATTTTGTACCAAATTACAATGCAGCATAAGAACTTAAATTGTTTAACACAACTTAATAGTCCAGAAGCCTTCATAGAGTTGTCAATCTCCGAATTATTACAAACAGCAAGTAAAGCATCGTATATCCCTCCTACTTGATACCTTAGTGATTTTAATGCATCTATTTGGCTTTCCTGTCTAACGATTTTGTTTCAAATCACTTATCTACTTTATAAATTGTGTTCATCATATTTTTATTTCTGTAATACACATTTTACTTCCACTTTAATTAAATAGTTTTATACTAGGAACAACGAAAAAAAAGTACCTATATTCTTTTACATTAATTATTGTTTTGTAACAAAAAAAAAAAAAAAAACTTTAATTAAATGCTTTTTCTGTTGCTTTTTATAAGAAATTTCTGTCATAATTTTGACATTCTTATTGTTGCCTTTTTTAACGACTTTAAATATTGCTATAGATTGCAACCTATTATTACTGGAGTTTTTTTTCTTAAATAAACATACTAACGCTTTTAAACCTTTTCACAATCACAAAAAATACACTTTGAAGGATTTTTGAGAAATATAATAATAAAATGAAACAATAAATAAAAACTATTGTGCACACTTAAAACACCGACTTTTTAATTTTTAGTGCACCAGTGTTCTACGGAACACTGATTAAGAGCCTCTCGTTTATGTCTTGGATAAGTGGTTATGTTCTGAAACTTTTTTGGTAAGATATTGAAATAGGAATTCCAAGTATTTTATGTTTGTATTCGTTGCGATTAAACGATTAAAAACTAAAGCCTTTATGTATTAATTACAAATAAAACATATTTTAATAAGATTGAAACTTAATTTTAAAAATGCTTTGGAAATTATTCAAGCTTAAAGTCATTGTTGTTTGCTTTTTAGGGCTGCTAATTCTACTTTATTTTGATATATATATATCACTATATATTCAAATTAATTATCTATTTAATAATCGTCTTTCGAAATTTAAAATTCATGCGTGAAATTTTGCAATTTATTTATCTAAAAGATGTTTTTGCATTGAGTTAAATATTTGTATTTTTTTAAAAAAATATTTGTATTTTTTTTTTTTTTTTTTAGCTTAAATTCTTAAAGTCTTTTAAATATTTTCTTAAAATTTCTTCTTATTAAATTGTAGATAATTTATTAACTCAATTTTTAAATTTTTCGAAATATGCATTTTGATGAACTTTATTAGTAGCATACAGAATGCTGTACTATATTTTAAAGATATTATACATTTTTCATGTATTTTTATTATTAATTATACACATAATTAGTTATACACATAATTAATTATACATGTAATATATAAAATTAATTATACATATAATTAATTAATAGACTGCATTAAATATTCCTTCAAATTGTCCGTGTAAAACAGAGGTTCCCAAACTCTTTTGTCTCATAGATCCCTTGCCATGTTTTTCGGTATGGGATAGACCCCTGCTTAATTAATATTGCATTTTTGAAAATTTATCAACTTAAATGTCTTTTTGACAGCTAGTGCTACTACTACTACTTTAAAAGAATTAAATTTTTAACTAATAAAGTATAGAGTTAAAAGTTTAAAAAGCATATGTTAATTAATTAAATTAAAAGTTAATTAATATATAAAATAACTTGAATAAAATAACCAAACAACACACACAGTTGATTTTAATGGGAGGGATGAATCTGGTGCTCCAAAAAACAAATTTTCAACGTTTAGTATCAATCTTGTCAGGTTTAACCTTAAATCTCCTGTGTTAGTAGTGTCCAGTTTCTTTTTTTGTTTGGCAACTGCGCTGAAACTCCTTCTTACTAGGAAAAATAATTAAAAACTTCCTCTCGATATTCCATAATTCGTACAAGTAACAGGTTTGCATTTTTAAAGCCAAAATTGCTGGCATCCGTTTCTAAACTTTAAAATCTTCATTGGTGCATTCACGATCAGTTCCTGTTATCATGAGACATTTTTTTTCAATATGCCCATATAAATTCATTGCGTACTATGGTATTACCATAGTCAAAGCATTCCCAAACCTGGTTTCAATATCTGAATAAAAGGCAGTTAAATGTTGAACGTAGGTTAAAACTTGCTGACAGAGTGTCTGGGTTAATTTGAGAAAATTCCAGACCTCCGGTATTAAACTTCTTTAGTTTAACTCTGGAAAGAAACGCTGAAGTGGTTCCTGTTTTAAAAAAATTTATGCTGTCATCTTGTACGTGCAAATTAACCTCATTAAATTTATTAAATAAATCTGCTAAATAAGTAAAATTTGGTTTCCACTTGATTAAATTTTCTTTTAAAATTAGTTACGATCTAGTTTAAGGAGAGCCAATATCACATAGACCCCCACTTACACCTCATTGACCCCAAAATTATTTTTTTGTTGGCGGGGACCCCTTGCAGGTCGTCATAGACCCCTGGGGGTCTATATTGACTACTTTGGGAATCACTGGTGTAAAAGCTCGTAATTAAAAAGGTATCGTGCAAATTCCTCTTGAAATGGCAATAACATGCAAAAAATAAATAAACAAATAAAATATTGTTCATGTTTTTAAAATTTAATTTTACAAAATGATGGCTATCTTAACAGTCTCAGAATAAATAGAAAAATTATATGTTTATTTCACATGTTACATTCAATAAAAAGAAAAAAAGTGTCTACATTAGTAAAATTAACTTATTTTTTTCTTTGAAAATTATTTTAACAAATTGAAGCAATATAAATTAAATATTTAGCAATCATAGACTAGTTCATTTATTACTACACAAAATTATCACAATATATTACTATTACAAAGCAAAATCTTCATAATAAATATAACTACGTTGTATCTCAGTTTCGAGCTATTGCTGTTAGGATCCTTTATGTATGGTAAATAATTAATGAATGCATTCAAAAGCTCATTAATGTTTTGCCTTTTAAATGACCTACTATCGTCCTTTATAAGCGACTAAAGAAGTTATTTTTATATGAGAGGCAAATAATATTTTTTCATTTGAATAACAATGTCAATCGAAATTGTTTTAAGACGATTACGGTACATTCAAGGTACGAAAACACATATACTTAAAAATGTTAATCAACATGAAAATATTCTACGAAACTGATGACATTTATATTTATGTATGTAAAACGAAAAATAAATAAATAAATAAAATAGAAAAACCATAAATGCAGCAAAATATTTTTTTCTTTTCACTTTATCTTACGCAAAGATTAAAAAATTCCTGGGCATTAAACCTTAAAAATCTAAAAGAGAATTTCAAAATGAAAATATTGTTACCTTTTTTGTTGTCCGATTTTGTCTTGTCTGCATAAGCACAGGAAGCTAAAAGAATTAGTTTGGAAGTCAAATTGACACAAAATTCTCTTAGTTTTCTTCAAAAAAGGGTCTTTTTCTCAGGGTCATTCTGCTCCTTTCTTTTCATTCATAAAGCTTGACCGTGCTTTTCATCACTTTTGTTGAGAATAATCTCTGCCAAAATCTATCTCTTTCAATAGTACCCAAATTCACGCATACAAAGCAGTAACATTTGTAGGAAATTAGTTGAAAGAGAAAGAACCGGATGCCGAAATTCTTCTTTATCGTCCCTCCTCCTTCCCCCATGGTACCAGCGTTGGGAAAAACGGCTTTAAATACTAATGAATACTCGTTAAAAAAAAAACTCTAGGACTCCATTGAAAACGTGAATATTTTGCATACACATTTAAAAAAATTTTTTCCTTCGAATTTTTATTGTGACTCGTGAAACCCCTGGGTATAATCTTGGTTTATTTTCTTCATAAACTAGTTAATTTTACAGCCAAATTTTGCCGCCTCCTAAGGTTGCCGCCCCGTGCAGACACTTTAGAAAGTAAAATGTAAAAGTTTAAGAGCAAAATTGTAAGCAATAGTAGTAAACCAATGACAGCATATTCACCTGACCCAGTCATCACGTGAATTTAGTCCATCGAACTCAATATAAAAAAAGAACTGATTGAACTATTAACAGATTCTATGTTAAAATGCAGATATGAATGAGAAGATCTTGAGTTTTACTTAAAATATTACACAGAACATCTTCAAAACTTCAGCAAAGCTATAAAAGGTCTTCGTTACAACATATTTATGAGAAAAATATATGTGTGTGTGTTTGACATGTCAGAAAAAAACATAATACAGAAATAAATTGGATAATTAACATGAAATATACAAACATACATTTACAAAACAACCTTGCTCTTTGGTATCCAGCTTCAAACTACATTGGACTTCATTCCAAATTATTTAAATTTCTGGAAAAAATTTATGAAAGAAAAATTATTTTTTTTAAGAGGAAAAAAATTTATAAATAAATATTGATCAGTCAAAAAATTCATAATGCAATCAAAATTTAGAATAAATTGAAAGCAATTAGATAGATGTTCTCCAGATTAACAAATATGCATGAATTAAATAAATATAAAAATAAATACAATTATTTTCCAATATTAATAAAATTTGAACATACCAAATAAGTGAGCAATCTCCACTTTCTGACATTTCATGGGCCTATCTTACCAGTTCACGGAGCTTGAAGAACCTTCATCCTCCATTCAGGAAAATATTCACAGAAGATAATCGGGATACTGTGAATCATTAGAAAGTTTCCCTACAAAACAGTTTAATTTTTGAGCATCACAAATTCTTTAGGTTACTTGAGTTTAAAATTTTTTATAAATATAACAATCTTTATAATAATGAACAATGCTTAATTTATGAGAGAGAGAGAGATCTATGTGTTAATTATAGTTTACTATGTGTGCAAGATTAAAATAAATAGCTAAGACAAAGGCTTAGCTGAAATTATCATTTCAATTAGAGTAAATCATATCACAATCATAAAACGTTGTACATCATATTACACTAATTTTTCAGCAAAACAGATTAAATGTACACTTAAAATTTAATAATTCATACAAAACTAGTGTCTGGATAATTTTGATTTCTACGCTACGTAATTACACTTAACAACACCAAAAACAATGAATTCATACAATATTTGTGTAAAATAACAAAAACAGGTTATTTTTTGAATTAACATAAGTTTAAAAAATACAAATATAAGTGATTTTGTAAATAATATAAATAAAATCAGTCGAAAACTACTTCATATTATTGTTATGAAAACGGTCGCCAAAATTATGGCCAAGGTTACGATAAACAAGACTCGAGCAATGTTTGCAACAAAATACATAAAATTATTTCGATTAAGTTCAACAAAATTAGAATGGAATCATTTTAATACTAACTTGTAATGAAATGCTTATTACAAAGCACAGATTTAGGATTTACTTTCCAGTTTTTTCGTTTCAAAGCAGCCTCCCATTGCAGCCTTCTAGATGGACTTGCAGGAAAGCGATACATTTTAACTGTAGATCATTGTTTCTCAAACTGTGGGGCCCGCCCCCCTTGGGGGCATGATCATCCTATAAGGGGGGCGCGAGTATATCGAAAAGTCGAAAACAAAAGAATAAAAATAGTATTAATTTATTGAAAGGAAGCACACAAAACACAAAATACATTCCGACATAATAAAAAGTAAAATACACATTTACACTGATATAATACAATTATAAATGTATCAGTACTGCACAATGTATTTCATAATGAATTTAAAAGTACTAAGTTAAGAACAAGTTTAATAATTACCAGTGACCCTATGAGCATGTCACAAAATAATATATAAAATGTAATACTTGTCTTGATAATTTGTAATTTTAAATTAAATTACAAATTACCAAGACAAGTATAAGGATAATTTATAATTAAAGTCGATATGTAGCTTTACGTCAAATTACATTATTGAATTCGAATACATTGTTATTGTATCGAGGGGGGCGCGATGAAAATTATGATTGAAAATTGGGTCGCAAGTATAGAAAGTTTGAGAAGTACTGCTGTAGATAGCAAATTTGTATCGCTTCTCATGCTACATTGAAATACGGAACAGATAGTTCCAAGTTTGCTGTTTCTTGGGCTACTCATTTTCAATTGATAAAAAAATTTTCTAGTGAAATCTAAGCGAAATTAAAACTGCTTCCACATACAAACATATACAAAACAATGTTATTTTGCTCAAACCGGATGAACGAAAGGGTTCCAATGACTACAGCGCCCCCATAGTAAGCTTTATGCTAGAACTTGTCCATTGATGCTTCTAAAAATTATTGGAGAAATCTACTAACATCAAACAATCTTTGATGTAAGCGAATTTTTGAGAAAAATTCCAGCAATCTTTAAATAAGGCGTGATACTCGCCGAAATATTGTTTTGACTACTTAAAAGTCAGCCAGTGGTTAGTTAATACTTCAGCTGTTGAATAGAACGAGTGACTGCTAATGGAATACATTAGTTATTTGTATTTCTAGAGTTGTGAAGGTACTGTATCTGGCACTTCTAAGGATTTTAAACAATAAAATTTTCATCACTTCTGAAGAACTGTCTTGCTCGTTTAGACTGATAGCATTAAATAGTGGAACACCGATCTACGATTATTTTTACATTCTAAAATGTATCTTGTTTCAGAGCAGATCTGCAGAAATACATTCAATCGTTCTAGTAAGCAAAGCTATTCCTTAGCAAATTTTATTATATTTTTTTTACATAGAAACTTCTTGAAATTATGAAAAAATAGGCTCATTTAAGAGTTATTTCTTAATATTCATATAAATTTTCCTTTTTGCTGTTCTTGAAAATCCATTTCAGTACTGTTGTTAGGATATCCAATATTATTCATTGTTTTATTTTTTTAAATTGTATGGAAATATTTGGTTTCCATCTATTAGACAATTTATATGTAATCCAATAACTCATATGAAATAATTTGTAATAAAGAATAATCCAATAAAATTTAGTCATTATTTCTAAAAATTATGTATTAACATGATTATATATATATATATATATATATATATATATATATATATATATATATATAATCTATAAGCTATTGGAGCATGTAAGGATAAAAGTATTATTTAATGTAGATAAAAGTCTCAATTTTTTTTTTTATGATATTATTTTTTTTACCTCAAAGTAAAGAAAGGATATGGTGTAAGATTTGTTTTTAGAAAATAAAAAAATGGAATGAGACTAAACATTTGTATCTTTTATTTGTTTCTATTATAATTTTTTTTCCCTCAAAAAATGAATATTTTTTTCTATGATAATTTTTTTTTACCTCAAAAAATAAATATTTTTTTCTATCTCATAAATGTATCAATTACCTTCCTGTAGTTTTGTTTCGATGAAAAAGTTTCCAATACTTCACATCTTTTTCACAGACATTTTTGAAATGCTGCGATTACGAATTATTTCTCGGAATTTGATTGCAATATTTTGGGCTGGGAGAGAGATGGGTTGAGAAAAGAAATATATATTTCTAAATAAGCTAATACAATAACTTCGGTTTATCTTATTTTTCAATGGTATTACCTAGGCATACTTGGAAAGAACAGTGACGCATGTCAATAAATATATTATATTCATTAAAAAAAATGAAAACTTTACACGAACTCAATTTTTCTGAAACTGTTGACTTATTCAAAATACTATTTTTATATTCATTAATTTTATTTCTCTCTTAATTGTAAAAATGTGATTATTTTATTTTCAATCAGTTTTTCCCCCCACTTTTTCAGAGTAAACATCTTTACGAGCGAAACGTACGAGCAAAAGCATACTCGAAACAATGTTTTCAATCAATAAGAAAATTCTTGTTTGCCTCAAAAAAAAAACAACAACAACAACTTAGAGATGAATACATTTTGAGCATATTTTTATCATTTTTACAATAGTAGGTTTTAAATTTGAAAATTTATTGAGAATAATACATTTATACGAATTGTGCGTATCTGTGTGTGTGTGTGCTATACCACTTTCTTAAAATGAAAAATACACTTTCAAATAGAAAAATAATACTTTTTCTTATTTAAAATAATGAAAAAGAATCTGTAGCAACATTCATTTGCTTAGCATTTTCTATCAACTTATTCATATTCAGCTTATTGATAAATATCTCACTCATGTAATTTACCATTTGGATGTTTCGATTAACAAAATCTGCAACCAGTTTATCCCAGTTCATGTTTAATATAGCTAAATCACCATATTCGGAAATTCTTTGTTCATTTGAATATGTCATACATTCATGACCTAGTTGATTTTCGTATCCTTCCAAACATCCGTAGCATATGAACAATGATGAAACATTTTCTTGGATATGGTTACATAAGAGTTCTACCATTGATGTAGTGAGCACTATTTCTGCGTCGATACCTTCGGAGTCAGATTTTGGAAATGGATTGTGTTTAGCCACTTCTTTCCTCAGAAGTTTCAGAAAAACACGCCCGAACATGATTGAAACAGTTTTCGACGTGATCTGCTTTTGGATATCTTTTAATGCATTCCATTCCGTTTCTTTTAGCATGGAAACTGGAGTAAAAAATTTGCGAGAAAAATCCTTTCGCTGGAAATAATGTTGCCATATGACATAAATCACATTTTCGATAACAGTTCGAGAAAGTAGAAGACAGTCCTTGATAACAAATACTTTTCCGTCATCAAAGGCTTGATTGATTGCAGCAAATTCTCTTACGAGGGCTAACCATACGGAAGGTGTTACAGTGATTCCATCTTTGGTAGGTAGGAGAGATCCAGTGGCATCGAGCTTGTATCGGCGCAAGTGAATTCGAACAACATTTGCAAAATCAGAAGCAACGGCGTAGTTGTGACCACCTAGATGGAAATGATTCTCAGGAACAGCATCTGGTTTAAACGAAGAAACTTTCCCGTAGTCTTTATCAAAACGCACTCTTTTGACTCGAGGATTAGAGGAGACGAGAGGTGTAGCACGTTTCATGGTTAATTAAATAAATTTCAATTCACTAATCACGAAAGAAAATATCATGAAGTTTTATGATATGGCTGGAACGTGATAATTCTTTATCGTGAAGCAAAGTATTCTACCAAGTCAGAACTTGAGAAGAAATGATACACAGAAAGAAAAAGAAAGAGTATTACAAGGTGGCAACAGAGAGAGTAAGCTGATTGGTTCATTTTCATGACATAGCTTTGGAAACAACTGATTGTTGGAAAAAGTACCGATGTCACTAGTCTTATGACGTCACTACTATAATCAGATTCATAAGAAAACGCGTTTTTCAATATGGTTTATTTACAAAATTTACCCATATTTTAATCATATCTAAAAAAGAAAACAATATTTCAATATGGTACTCTAAAGACACTAATTTAAAAATTATTTATGCTTTGTTTTTCTCTTTTGATTGTTTATACAATATCTCGCTACGAGAAAATAGAAAATCTTTCCGATTTGCATAAGAAAGAAAAATAGTGTCCTTGAAAATAAAACCTCACCTGAATGTAAAGAACCTAGACTTTTAACTATTTTGGAACCAAAAACAAAAAATGTTCTCCATTATTGTAATTTAAAACTATATTTAAAATTAGGGTTAGTCTTGAAAAAAACTCATCGCGTTTTAAAATTTTTTTAATCTCCTTGGCTTAAAAATTACATAGATTATAATACTAAATTAAGAACTAAAGCTGTAAATGACTTTCAGTAGAATTATTACAAACTAATGAATAATAGCATATTCGGGAAAACGATGGAAAATGTAAGAAGAGTAGATATACACTTATGTTCAACAGAAGAGCAGGCTCGAAAGTTAATAGCGAAATCAAATTTTAATCGACACACAATATTTTCTGAAAACTTAATGGGCGTTCATCTAAAACAAGGAAAATCAAATTTTTGAAACCAATACAGGTAGAAATGGCAATTTTAGACATATCAAAAGTTCTTATGTATTCTTTTCACTGAGTACATGAAGCATCGTTATGACTCGAATGTAAAGTTCATGTATACAGACACCGACTCTTTTATCTATAAAATAAAGACTGATGATAATAACTTATATGGCACTTGACTATGACAAAAACAACATTTATAATTTATCTCTTGTTAACAAAAAAGTCATCGGGAAAATGAAAGATGAAAATAAGAGAAATATTATGACAGAATATGTAGAATTAAAATCGAAAAAGTATGCCTACAAAACAAACAATAAGATTGAAAAGAGGCTAAAAGGGATTAAAAACAAACTTTGGAAAACAAAATAACATTTGAGGACTACAAAACATGTCTTTTTAATCAAAAATTAAAATATGCTGATATGAACTTAATTAGGTCCAAATTTCATCATTATACTGAATTGAAATTTACAGTTGTTATTAAAATATAAAATAAGTATTTTTTATTTCTGTTCAGTTAAGAAAAAAATAATTAAACTGAATGATTATTGCATTTAATAGTTATACAATTTATACTCTTTGGGAAAGGGTAAGGGTTTGTGTTTAAAACATGAACATAAATTTTCTTTGTTTTGTATGAAATATATTTAAAATATCACTTAGATTAACATACTTAGATAATTGGCATAAAAAAATATTCATTTATTTTTAAAATGAAACTATTTCAACATAAAATAAGCTAACAAGCAATATAAATAAAATTAACTTAAATTCAGCATATAAAAAAAACCCATTTTATTCAAATTTATAAAAACAAAATTTTTAGAACAAAATCCTGCGGGTAATTTATATAAAAATACTGTCTTAAAACTTATATAAAGCTTTTTTTTCTTACATTTGTATGAAATGTATTAAAAATATATAATTTATGTTTAAACATACTTAGATAATTTGCATAAGGATACTCTTTTTTATTTTAAAAATGAAACTATTTCAATATAAATTAAACTAACAAACAATAAAAATAAAACTATCTCAAATTAAGCATATAAAAAAAATATTCCTGTTTATAGAAACAAAATTTTTAAAACAAAATCCTGTGGAAAATTAATATAAAAATATCTTTAAACATATAAAGTTTTTTTTTTCTTACATTTGTATGAAATGTATTAAAAATATAATTATGTTTAAACATTCTTAGATAATTTGTTTAAAAAAAAAAAAAAAAAAAAATACTCTTTTTTTATTTTAAAAATGAAACCTGTTGCAACATAAATTAAACTAACAAACAATAAAAATAATATTAACTCAAATTAAGCATATAAAAAAATATTCACATTTATAGAAACAAAATTTTTGGAACAAAATTCTATGTGAAATTTATAAAATCTTTATACAATATTTCTTTTAAACAGATTCTTCATACTATTCAAAACAATCAGGAGGACATAATACGTCTTTTACTTCTTAATATAATATCTAAGCGAAGATTTTCAAAAAACTCTTCAGTTACATAATTTACAGGTTTTAATAATAAAAAGTGTTTAGTTTCAAAAAAGATTATTTCAAGAAAACGATTTAAAAAATTGTCGCCATCCTCTCTAAGCATTGAGATAATTTCTGACGTAGAATTCAGTCGCCGTCTTGTAGAATCAAGATCAGACAATCTGAGGCAAGTTCAATCGTAAACCGTTCACGCCGATGACGAGTATTCTACGTCACTGTTTTACTGTGTATGTGTAATCATTATACTGAATTAAAATTTACAAATTATTAAAATAATATAAATGAAATATTTTTTTTTATTTCGTTTTAATTAAGAAAATGTCACCATCTGCTTCGCCTGCAAAATTAAATTCATGAGATTACAAACATAAGTTTTCTTCAGGTCTGTATGCCTTCATAGGACAATGGTTAGCGTAACTGAAAAACTATTGTCCTATGGAAACATTTTGTTCTGGGGCTGTGAGTTTGAATCTGGATTTATTATTGTTATTTACTTCAATCATTTTAAAATATATAATTAGTGTATAGTTTAATCAATAGATGGCGCCATGAGCACTTTTAACATTCCAACACTTCAATTTTTTTGCACATTTTTTTTAAAAAACAACTCAACTCAGCAACAGGAGAAAACAACTCAACTCCCCCTTAACTCGAAAACGAAAACTATAGTAGGAGAAAAACAACTCACCTCCCCATCAACTAGAAAACCAAAACCATAACAGGAGGGAAACAACTCAATTCAACAGCAGGAGGGAAACAACTCAACCCAGCAACAGGAGGAAAGTAACTCAACTCTACGCCACCTGCGCCGTCTCTACGCCGCCTTCGCCGCCTCTACGCCGCCTTCGCCGCCTTTACAGCAGAATCGGCTTTTCTTACCTACTAACGGTACTCCATTGAATTAAGGAATAAAAATCTTTTTTTTTTGTAATTAACTTACGTTGCAGCACTGGACTTATTAAAAATTGCATACAATGACAAAAGTAAGAATTGTTAGCTAGAGAGATTATGAGATACAAAAATCTTCCGAATAAATCCTTTTTTAAAGGTTTTGACCTAGATTCAGTGGAATAACGTACACCCTCGCATTGAAGGGAGCCCAGGAATTCCAGGGAACCCAAAGCCTGACTGACGTCAAGTACGTATTAGGGATTGGGGTCCTAAAGCTGACTTTGCAAGAGGATAGAACTCGTTACCTGCTGTGATTCGTAAGCACGTAACATACCGCTACACCAAACTGATCACTTCAGTCCGGAGGTTGTTACTGACTTATATATATGATAGGGCTAAGGTAAAAATAAAGCAAAGCTTACTCAACAGAAACCAAGAAAGGAGGTGAAGTTTCCGCATGGAAACACAGGAACTCCACTAACACATACTACGTATATATAGATGTGACACCGTTACAAACTCCCCCACCAGTGAGTTGGTGGATAGGGGAACGAACGATATAGTTGTTATGGCGAGTGTGCATTGCGAGAGCAGTCGTTGCTGTAATTAAAGGAGTTGCGTCACGTGATTCGGACGACTTTGCTGCGTCAAGTAAGTCTGACGAGTTTATTTTGCTGCACCAAGTGAGTCTGGCAAGTTTTTGGTTGCTCTTTTTGCAGGTAGATGGTGCCACGACAGATCAGAAGGTTGCCTTTTCTGAATTTAGCCAGGGTCACCAATGACGATAGAATTCAGTACCTTTTGATTCTTAAGCACGCAACATATCGCTAGACCAAAATGATCACTTCAGTCCGGAGGCTGTTACTGGCTTATATAGATGATATTGTTACAGGGCCCTAATACTTTACGTTACGCCACTGACTAGACTCTTTCCAATCAACTACTTGTCTTACTATCCCTTTACTTAAATTAATACAAGGATAGAATTAAATATTGTTAAATTACAGCTGCCAATTTTAGCAGAATATGAGTGGATTACTTTGTTCTTTCAAAGTGATCATGTTGATCATTGCAAATAACTGAAATCATTAAAAGATTGCACCCTTACTCATTTAAGAAGAATAATTTACCCTAAATGTGTGAATCTCGAAGTTTTGGCATGCGTTTAACAAGCATTTATTTGCCTATTGAAGTACTTAATGGATAACTTTTTGAATAAGCTGACAAGCAAAAGTAAAATAAATTCTGCAGAATCTACTAAAGAAATCTATCAAAAATATCATAGTTTTCTCAAGATTTCATGTGAGCAATTTTTAAACCGAATCCTTTTAAGTTACGGAACTTTAAAAAACATAAAAAAAAATTTCCCTTGTATTTTTTTAAAATTCAAATCGTCCTTTTTTTTGTTTTGTTTTTTTGTCTGCCCTTACAATTAACAGACCAATCTAAATTATACGCTCTGGAGAATCAATGTCGACGAATTTTTAACATACAGTTGAAATATGTTTTGCTACCTGAATCTCTGAGCTTTTAAATGATGAAGAATTATTTTGGTGTCCCATTTTTAACATAAAGGACTCAGTTGGAAATCCATTTTTAAGAGATTTAGAAATATTTGCTTTAAAGCCTTACAGCCTACCCATAATAAGGGCATTTTCCAGAGTGACGTCAAAAAAGACAAAATTAAGGAATTTAATGTGCCTCGAACTGTTTTTGTCAATTCTCAGAATTAAAATGACTTTGGAAGAATGAGGGACTTGCTGCTTTGATTTCATTCCATGGCCACAAATGCTTCAATATAATTCAGAAATTTATATATAAAAAAAAAGAACAGCAGATCACGATACTTAGCAGGAAAATTTTGAATGTATTTTAAAAGAATTAAATAATTCAAGCATTTTAACGTATTTTTTAAGTTTTACAAAATTAAAAAATATTATATTTATGAATTGCAAATGAAAATCGATTCGCTACTTTTTGCTACTTTTTTCCCTCTTCGTTCTTCGTACTACTTTGCTACATAAGTTTCTGGCAACTCTGAGTGGGCTTTGTGTTGCGTTCTTGGTTTAGGGGTTGAGGAGGTATGGCCTCGGCGAGCTGGAACCAATGGCGAGTGGCAGAGCTTCGGCGGCTGGAATGGATGATTCCTATTGATTCGTGAGTTTTTGGACTTAGAGAAAAAATTTGCATGACTCGGTATAGGACAAATTCTACCGTAAAGCTTACTAAGGGGGCGCTGATGTCATTGGAACCCTGTGAAACCACCCCCCTTAGGTGACCGTTTCTTTGATTATCCGCGTGAGCTAGAGGTGTAGGGTTTACAAAAGGAATAGACATTTTTTAATTCTTAATATGACTTTATTAAGAATGAAACTTAAATGTCTAACAATTTAGATAATATTATTTAGGCGAGAATCTACAATGAACAAACACACAGTAATAGTTAAACCGAATCGCGTAACTTGACCACTATAAATACTTAATCCGCCTACTCTCACTTCTAATAATATTACGTCCTAATATCATATAATCAATCCTACCTTAATCCGAATTTAGTTTCAGTCTTATGAAGAGGCGTCTGGTCGCGCGTGCAATGGTATGCACCTTGACCTAATGACTTATCTTCAAGGTAACTTCATAATTGGCTGTCAATTCTCGCTTGTATTACTTTCACACATAACATTCCTCAAATTGCCCTTCGACTTACGGTGGTATTCTCAATCGCGAGTTAACCTCGGGTTATCCCCGAACCGGAGGTAACTCGCAGATTGTGTGTGTGTGTGTGGCGAAACATCATTATTCTCAATTGCGGATTACTCCAAATCCACGGATTATTCATCCAAAGGTAACCTGCCGATTTCGGAGGGTAACTCGCGGATTTCGATCACGCGAATCTGTTTGTAAGCAAAGATGGACGTAACAAGGATATGTCACGTGATTATCAGTGTCCAATCACAACGACTGTAACATCTTGTCCACGCATAACTCACGGATTCGGTAATCTACAGTTCGAGAATAAGAAAGGAGAATTATCCGCCAGTTATCGGCGAGCGAGGGTTACCCAATCCTTGAGTTTTCTTTTCAATAACTCGCGATTGAGAATACCACCGTTACTGAAACTTCTGTTATTTAAAAGCTATCTTATTTGCATTTCTGCTTCACATTTCGCTTCTTGGGTTTTGGTTGGAAAAGAGTTGCCATTAATCTTGGCCCCCAAAGAACCCAGAGATCATGTTAAAGAAAAGACTCGTGAGTCCGTCACAACCCTTTTTGTTTTCCAGTTTCAGCAGAATAACATTATTTTGTATACACGCTTAAACGGTAGTAATTTTAATTTTCCTTACATTTCTTTAGAAAATTTTTTAGCCTTTTAAAATCAGCAGCATGAAAAAGAACAAACTTGAAACTCATTATTCCGCATTTTGACTTTTTTTTTAGAACCTCTACGAATTTTTTAAATCAGTGTTTAATTCATCGCTTTCCTAAGAGTCCATTTACATGGCTACAATGGGAGGCTACTTTGCAACCGAAAAATTGGTAAGCGAGAGCTAAATTTGTGTTATTTAATAAGCATTTCATTACAGGTTTGTGTTAAAATGATATTAGTCAAATTTTGTTGTGCTTTTTCGAAATAATCCCATGTATTTTGTTGCAAACATTGCTAGATTCTTATTTAAAGTAACCTTGGCAGCAATTCTGGTGACAGTTTTCACAACAATATCAAATAGTTTTTGACTAATTTTATTTATATTATTTACACAATCACTTATATTTATTTTATTAGGCATATGCTAATTAAAAAAAATAACCTGTTTCTGTAATTATACACCAATATTTGTTGGATGAACTCAATTGTTGTTTGTGTTGCATAGTGGGTGTAATTACGTAACATAAAGAAATCAAAATTATCTATACATACACTAGTTTTGTTAGACTTATTTTAAGGGTACATTGAATCAATTGTGCTAAAAAAATAAATGCAATATGTTGTTTTATGATTTATAATATATTGTTTTATGATTGAGATGATTTACTAATTGAAATGATAATTTTAACTAAGCTTTTGTATAAGCTATTTATTTTGCTCTTGTACATAGTCAAATATTATTAATATAGATTTCATGAATCAAGCATTGTCAATTACTATAGGAATTAAACTGCTTTTTAAAGAACTCAGAGCATCCTGATTATGTCCCATGAATATTCACCTGTATGGAGGATCAAGGTTCTTGAAGCTTCATGAACTGACATGAAATGTAGAAAAACACTGAAAGCTCACATATTCGGTATATACAAATTTTATTAATATCGTAAAGTAATCCAAGTAATTGTACTAATTTGTCTATTTATTTAATTCAAACATATTTGTTAAACTGAAGAATATCAATTGATTTGTTTTCAATTTATTCTAAGGGTAAATTGCATTAGGATTTTTTTGACTGATTAATATTTATTCATAAATTTTACTTTTAAAAAAATTTTTCTTGCAGAAATCTTTTCATTAATTGAAGGAATTAGGAATGACGCCCAATGTAGTTCGACGCTGGATACCAAAGACCAATATTGGTTTGGACAAAAAATTAAAATCTGGTTCTAATTGTTATTTGTAAATGTGTGTGTGTATTTATCATGTTAATCATCCAATTTATTTCTGTGTTGTGTGTTTTTTTCTGACTTATGTTAAAGACTTTTCACGCAAATATGTTATACTGAAAACCTTTTACAGCCTTTGCTGAAGTTTGAAGATATTTTGTGTAAATTTTTATCCAAAATTCAAGATTATATAATTCATACCTGCATTTTAACTCAGAATCTGTTAATAGTTCTTGTTCTATTAGTAATATATCCTGATTTTTATTAAAATGGAATTTTCATTGAGTCATTTTAACAGGATAACTCCTTTAATATTATGGAAAATTTATATCCTTTTTAATTTTAAATTCTGGAAACATAAAAGAAAAATATTGTTCTCTCTAAATTATAACTTTACTTAGCATTATATGAAATATAAGATATCATGCAAGAGTTCTTACTTTTTATTTTGATCTTAATTAACTCAAATAATTGAATATTTAATAATTAGAATTAATATGAATGTATATATTTGAATTGTCATTAATTAATTCTATAATTGTCACATTATATTTGAATTAAAAAATTTTCAAACAATTCTTTAGTAGTATAGGTATATGAAAATAAGCACTGTGTATAATTCAAATAATTACATATGAACAGTATGTAATTCAAACAATTGGAAATAGAAAAATATGTAGCTTAAATAGTAACACAGTTAGTTAATAGTTAACAGTTAAGTGTTAATCAAATAATTGCAAATGCACATTTTTTATGCAGGTAAACACACACTATAATATTTAAATTGTTACAATAAACACTGCTTCGTTAAAACGACTACAAATTCTACAATTCAAGTAGTTCTAAATAAGAATTGTGTAATTCAAACAATTACAAATAGAAAATATGCAGCTTAAATAATAAATGAATACTAGTTCAAATAATGGCAAATAAGCTTTTTTTTTTAAAAATTTCCAATAGCCAAGGTTATAGTAGACCACTCACCATAAAAAGGGGGGAGGGGATCCAATGCTAAGTGGATGTTTCGACTCAACAAACAAGCTTTTTGCAGTTGAAATAAAAAAAAATGTACAAATGTCATTTTACTGTTTAAAACGTTTGTTAACATTATATAACCTTAGTTTATTGTATTTATCTTTATCTACATGATTTTATCCAAGATGACCAAATAAAATTCCTTGAAGTGTTTTGAAACTTTTTTTTGTTTTATATCTATAATTCTATTCATATATACACACAATAACAAAATTAAATCTCGATATTTTAAAAATGATTTGTCATTGAAAGAGTTCAAAGGATTGATGCAAGCTGTGTGAAACCGCCCCCCTTAGGTGACCGTTTCTTTGATTACCCGCGTGAGCTAGAGGTATAGGGTTTACAAAAGGAATAGACATTTTTAAATTCTTAATATGACTTTATTAAGAATGTAACTTAAATGTCTAACAATTTAGATAATATTATTTAGGCGAGAATCTACAATAAACAAACACACAGTAATATTTAAACCGAATCGCGTAACTTAGACCACTATAAATACTTAATCCACCTACTCTCACTTCTAATAATATTACAAGTCATAATATCAAATAATCAATCCTACCTTAATCCTATCTTAGCTTCAATCTTATGAAGAGGCGTCTGGGCGCGCGTGCAATGGTATGCACTTTGAACTAATGGCTTAATCTTCAAGGTAACTTCACAATTGGCTGTCAATTCTCACTTGTATTACTTTCACACGTAATATTCCTCAAATTGTCTTTCGACTTACTGAAACTTCTGTTATTTAAAAGCTATCTTATTTGAATTTCTGCTTCCCTTTTTGCTTCTTGGTTTTTTTTTGGAAAAGAATTGTCATTAATCTTGGCCCCCAAAGAACCCAAAAGGTCATGTTAAAGAAAAGACACGTGAGCCCGTCACAGCTTTACAAAATTAATGCCTTTAATTGTATGTGTGCTACTGATACTCTTTAACAGTATAAGAGAGTAGGTTCATTGACACTTTTCAGTTTGCTGTGTGCTTCCAACAATCACCTCACAACTTTTCATTTACTTAGCTTTCTTTGCAGCCTCTCTTGGAGGAATTCAACATGACAAAATTATATAAACATTGGAATTATAACAATATACAGGAATAAATTTAATTTTTTAGAGCCTTCACTAAAATTTTTAAACATTTCTAGCAAAACATATTTTTGAAAAATTGATAAAAGAATTGGTTTTTATGAATTCCAATAATTTTCAAAATATTCTATAACTTGACTATAAATATCTTTGTCAGCAGATGTCACAAACGCTGCGACGTGAGAACAAACTTTTTGTAATCTAAAAGAATGCTAATTTTAAGTATAACACAGTGGTTCTCAAACTTTCACCACTGGCGACCCAATTTTCAATCATAATTTTTCTCGCTCCTCCCCCCAAATAATAATGTACCAAATGCAATAATAATGCACTTTGATGCTAAAGATACAATACAAACATAATTATAAACCGTACATATTTACAAGATAAAAATTAAATTTTGTATCTGTTACTTTTAAGTAATATATATATTTATTTTTTTACTTTTTAGTTCGATTCACTATAAAAGCATGTTTTTTAGTTTGTTTTCTTAACTATAACTTATTTTATAATTATTTTTACTATACACGATAAAAATCACAATTCCATATTGAATAATTTAATTAAGAGAAGATATACTTACCTACTTTCAAGGACTTTTCAATTTATCTTTGATAATTTGATTAAAAATCCAATAAAATTATTGTTCCAAATGTGCGTGACCTTAATAAAGGACATAAATCTCAGACACTTTTCACTAACAATACAGGAACGTTATTTTCCAGCAAAACTGTCATATTTTGTTCACGTTATTATAGTTTTTCTGTCGTTTGATGATCTACAAATAGGATTTTGAATTTTTTCTTCCTTGTGTTTTTTTGACAAGGCGAAGTGCTACATTTATGGCTTCATAGTTTTCTTCATAGAGTTCTTTAGGCAGCATTTGAAAATTTCAATTCAACTCAAACGTTTCATGTCTATCGCTTTTCTCATATTTACTTTCGCTATCTTGATTAATATGTATTATTTCAACAGGTTCTTCAGTTGCTAAATCAGTTTCAACTTCATTCAATAGAGATCACAGATGCCCATTTTTTTATATTCTACTCATTTTCATTTATAAACCATAATAAGTCGTACAACACAGCAATCAAAACCACAAAGTTGTTCATAGGAGAAAGCATAGCATATTCATAGAAAATATTTTTGAGCAAAAGTATTCGCGCAGGGTACTCGATCAAAACAAGTACCTTGATTGTAAAAAAACGTTTGCCACTCTTAAAAAAAGAGGCATATTTGTGACAAATTCATCTTAGTTCCCATTAAGACTGTCTAATAGGAGGATACTGCCAAAGTCACTATTAACGAATAAGCAGTTTTCCCAGAATTAACGATTTCGTGAGCCTGGGTTGACTCTGCGCCTCATGTGACCGTTCTCATGTTAAAAGTGTATTCAATATATAGTTGGGTGGATGACTTGAGTACTCAGCTCTTTCGAGCTACAACCTCATATCAGTAGGTATTTGAGTCAATATAAAAATATCTATGTCAGTTCTAAAAAATAATTGTGTAAAACGATTTTCGTTATGAATTATATGTTTCAGAATACTCATAAAAATTCATCTCGGCTAAATAATCCTTCAAAGTGCTCAATATGCTTATCCATTTATCATAAAACTCATTCACACGGAAAAAAAAGCAACAGAAAAATATTATTTACAACTTTCATAAAAGAAAAAGAGACAGATTGAAACATACCAGTAAGTTTGAAGGTCAAATATATGATA
>BMAV01014623.1:65623-84849 GCA_019973955.1 Trichonephila inaurata madagascariensis | reverse complement strand
GGCAAAATACACATTGCAGATAGGAGCGGGTTGAGAGCGAGAGGGTTGAGTGGAAGAGACAATGCTAAGGATGTTTTATTATAGAATTACAGGAAAAGAGGACATTTTAGTCTGACAGGCAGTCCATTTTTTATGTACAATATATATTCCTTAGTTCATCTCATTATAATATCAATTAAATTTTTAATTTTACTTACTAAAGGAGGGAGTTTGTTTATAGAATACTAAATTTTTAAAAACAATATCATTATATATATATAACAGACATGCATTACTTATAGTGATGTTATTTTTCACAGTTCCAATCATGCTCTTTTATAATAAATGAGAAAAAGAAAGGAGGAAGAATGCATGTGTTGTATGTCTGATGGAATTAATACTATTCAGTGGCATACTCATATCTCTTTTAAAAAACATGTAGATGTGTTTTTTAGAATGGTGAAATTCAGTTGGTCTATGGGAGGAGGGGGCCTCGAACCCCCAAATAATCTCCTTGTGTGCATAACTGGTGATATTATATTATTTATAGAGCTGCTGTTTGCTAAAATTATCTATAAATATTAAGGGTAAATATATTCATTCTTACCACAGTTTGTTGATATTTAATTCATAAATAACTTCCAAATCTTTGGGTTAATCATTAGGTAAATAGAAAGTATAATATTGGAGAGCTCTATGCTAAACTAATAAAATGATAGGTGTATACTCCATATACTGTGTCTTTATCTATTTTATGCATTTATTTCATTCCTTCATTTTTTTAAAAAAATTCTAGTGAACTAGCTATTGAACAGTCTGGGAAACCGACTACTGAAAGTGTTGAAGAGATGGAAGAAAAAGCATTTCAGAAAGCCAAAACTAGGGTTTGTATTTTATTTTCTCTAATTTTATTATTTATTTTTTATTTTTGTAACACATATCCATATTACAAGAATATAGATTTAATTCCTAGTTATAATACTGAAGTTGATAAAATTTTGTACAAAATGTTGCACAGATACCTACTGGTTTAAATTTCTCAATAAATGTGCAATAAATTGAAAGATTGCACATTGTTTTTTAGAAGAAATTTATTTGTGAGAAAAGTTTTTATATATTTAGTAATTTTTTTTAAATTAATTTTCAATTGGTATGATCCTACACATTTTAATCAAAATTATATGGTTTTGAAATGATTGATGAGACCCTTTAAAACAGTTTATTGACATTGAAACAAGCTATGAGAATAACAGAAAGTCCAAAAGCATATAGCTAAAAGAATTTCCAAAGAACTGGGTTAGGTGGCTCATTTTTAAGATTGAATCTGCACATCTTGAACTTTTTGATAAATATATGCCAACTCCGAAGCGGCTTCAACTGCATTTTCTTAGAAATGATTTGTGATTTTCATTTATCTCTGTACATTGTGAATAAAGATAGGAACTAATTTGATAACGGGGGTAATAGCGCCAAGCAGTGCTTCTTGTTGCTGGAATGAAATCCAATATGGCGGCCTATCGGTCATTTAATGATACACAATAATTTAAAAGAATTGTTTTGAAATACATTGAAATGTATTTCAAATGAAAAATATAGGAAGAGATTGAGAATTACCTAGATCAATCAATAAATAATGAATAATAATATTGCGTAATAAAAAGTAACATGAACTAATAATAGTATTATAAGCAGCATATAATAATCTTATAATTTTATTTTATCGTAATTATATATAATATTCATATAGTACGATTTTATAATGGTTATTAGAAATAATCATATAATATAATTAAATAGTAACTCTATTAAAAAGAATAATCGTCGAATTGTAAAAAAATAAAAATTATGCATAAGAGAACTCATAATACATAACTATAAATAAACATAAGAATAGCTGTAAATAAACAAAAGAAATAGTTATAAATAAATAAGATAATAATTATAATTAAATAATTATTATAAATAACAATATTAATTATAAATAAATAACAAACATGTAATAATAGTTATAAATAAATGCTAAAAGAAACAATTATAAATAACGAATATTATATGATGATTACACATAGTAATAATTGCATTTTTTTTCATTATGAAAAAAAATAATTACATAATGTATGTTAAAATTAATTTAGAATATCAATTACAAAGTAGTGAAAGCTTGCAATATGAAACTTGCACTGCAAGTTCCTTCAACGAGTATCATCGAACAAAGAACATAAAAAAAAAACTTTTTTAAAATGAAAATAAACTATTTATAGCGATAATTAAAAGCACAACACTTATTCTTTTAAGAAAAAAATATTCAAGTACTCACTCATTTTAGAAATATCCATATTTGAAAGTAGCCCAGAATTAAACAGAAGACGCAAATAGAAAAATTAAACTGAAAATGGTTAAATTTTTAAAGATATCGTCTGAAATTAAATGGTTATAGTGGGAAAAACGAATAAAAGTTATTTCTAATATACATTATCCCCATGGCAACCACATCGACAGACGATAAAAATATTAAGCTGACCATATTGTAATATTATCGCCCATCTTGGCGAACATAAACAACAGCTTGGCGCTACTACCCCCGATATCAAATTAGCACGTAAAGATACAAAAACATTATATGTCCATATAATTAAAAAAAAGTTGAAACACCTTTGTTATAGATAGATTTGAAATGCAATGTGTTCAAAAGAAAGAAAAAAAATTGGTATAGTAAATGATGTATGATTATGTTTACCATCTGAAAATTTTTCACCAAATACATCCTCATCAAAATCTCTCTCATCTGTTAACTGAAAAATAATCAGAACAATGTTTAAAATTTTTTTTTAATTTAATGTTGCACTTTCACTTCACCAGTCCTGAATGGGTTAATAAATCTTAACTTGTGCCTTGATTAGTGGATGCATTCAGTGTAAAAGTATTTTTTTCAGAACTTTAATATTTCATTTCAAATTTAATATACTTTTTATTCTGTATTTATTACTAAAATACAATAACCTTTTCGAAGAGAAAAAGAACAAAAAAGTAATGTAATTGAGGTTTTATTACTTAATTACATTGATGATGATGGATTCCTTTAAAGACTTTACCCTGTCTAATTTTTTACACATATTTTAACCAATTTGCTCTTTTTGAAACCATATAACTTATTCAAAAAATATATGTGTAAATGGTTTATGAAATTCTCAATTTTTAATATTACTTTGATAGTAAAAATATAGATCATTATATGGGTCCTTTAAGACTTGATTTCTGGTCTTTGGCATTAAATATATTAATCCTATGCTTTTGGAAGGAATTACATATCATTTAAGATTTGAGGATTTTACAAACAGTATGAATCCAAATATGTAAAAATATTAGTGTGTCATAATAATTTGTTCTTTTCTTGTAACTGTATTTTAAATTTTGTTTTTTAATGATATAATTATAATACATATAAGTTATAAGGACTATGTTTTAGCGGTTGCTTTTTTGAGATGTTGCCATCATGAAAATTTGCAATATTATCAATCTACAGTTATTTCTGGGCTAAAACCCATTTGATTTGACTCCGTGATGCAGAAATAAGTTTGTTGACCTAACAATAAATAAAGTGTAATGTTTGTGTAAACAGAATCCTAAGTCCCAAGAACCAATTAATCAAAAGAAGACCAACATTGTACTCATAATCAACAACTTCAAATGGCACTTCTCGCCTGCATTCATCTGCTTGATGTAACTGTCAAGACAAAAAAAATTACGTTTTCTTTCATTGGAAACTTCCAAATGTTTATCCTTCAAGCCAAATGCTCAAAAAGTGTAACTATATCATAGAAATAAAACGGGAGGAAAATTGTTGATATTTGAACATATTTAAATCTGGTAGCAACTGTTATAAGCTGCAAAGTTTAAAAACAGGAACAAGAATTTCATGTGTGTTCTGTGCATTGCCTTCATTGTCCCTAGTATCTATAAATTCCGTTATTACTTCAATTTTTTTTAAAAAATCTTGCAGTTGGAAAATGATAATTTATTTTTTTGTGCAAAAAAATTAGAAAAGTGTTAAGTAGAAAATTTTATAGGGTTTGAGGGGCTTGTGTAGCATTGAAAAATCCCATAACACATTTTCAATCAGAATTTTACAAAAATTTTATTTCAAGCTTTTTTTGCATTGAGAAATAAAATACATGGATGTGGAAGAAATTTTTTAGAAATTAGTTATGCCATTACCGTAACAAATCAGTTTTTTTAAGCAATTATGAATACCAGTTTTATCTTTGTTATAAAAATTGCAAGTAATTCACTTTTTTTTTTTAAACAATTATATATTTTTGCAATATGAGTAGCAATTTTTATTGTATTTTGTATATTTTGTAATCAAAATAACTTTGATATTCATATACAATAGCTTCTTGTTAAGTTCTTATGTTTATTTCAGTAATTTTTGACTCATTTTAGGAGGAATATATAATAGAAGTGGGTCGTGTATTAATGCATGTTCGAGGAATGAGTAAGCTTTACATTACTTTTATTTTTCAGTTAATCGCACATTTTTATAATTTGCCTTCTGTGTTCTTAAATTCTGGATCATATATTTATAACAGGCATTTATACTTGAGTGTAAATTTTGACATGTTTTATTACCTTTGAAATGCTTTCAATCTGCAATTATTATTTATTTGTTGTTTTTATACATGAAAACATTTAATGTTGAGGTATATTTTATTAAGGGAATTTATTACTGTAAAAATTGTTCACAGAAGGGCTTTTTTTTCTGTTTTTAAAGCAAAAAAAAAAAAGTTTTTTAATCTTAAATATTATTTAGATATACTTGCTTTTCTAAAATATAAAAAAAAATAATTTTCAATAATTCCCTAATTTTTTAATTTAGTTGAATTAAATTATTAGAAAACAAATGTATTTGCTCATATATAAGTTGTCTTTTAAGAAGGTTAGAATTATTTTTTTATTGGAATTAATATTCATTTTGCTAGTTTTTAAGAAATTGTAAAATGAAATGTTTGCCATTTGATTGAGTTTTTAAAACATGTTGCATGGTAAAGGGAAAATATTCTTTAAGCATAAGTAATTTGATTTTGTAATATATCATTTCTCTAGGTTCTTCCGTCTTTTATTATGTTTCATCTTTTTGTGTGTGTATTTATCTGAAAAGGTTATGAATTGTAATATTTTTTTCTCCTATTATTTTCTCTCATAAACGATTGTTATTTGAATTGTTATTGATAGTTGTTATAACATAATTTGTCAGTTCATGAAACAGTATTTGTAATGTTTGCAGCTAGATTATGAATCCTTTGTGAGGGAAAAGCTAATGTGTTTAATATATATAATATTTTTATGAGAGCATGGAATAAAATTGATATCGATATAATTCTTTTAATCTCAATTTTTCTTTATAAACGTTATTTATCTGTTGCAAAATGAGCTAAATTGCTTACAATTTGCTGACTTGTAAGTTATTTTACTGAGATTGTCTGGAAATGATTAGACAATGAAATATACCAACAAAATATTTTCCAAAATTCTGATAAATATTAAACCTTTCCTAGTTAAAATTATTATTTTTTGTGCTTTTGCTTTTATGAATTAATTTTTTTAACCATAACAATTGTTAAAAAAATACATGAGATTGAACAACTGTCGCTAAAAATATTTTCAGTTCACTTGTTTGTTGAGTGATAACTAACCGTACTTGATTTCTGCAAATAGACATATAGAAATTTGATCTTAAAAAATTAACTTCTTATCATATTCAAAACCAAACTTATATTTAGCTATTTAATATTTGAATATAAAGTAATTGAAAGGTTAATACATTTATGTTTCTTATTTAACTTGTCCTATGAAATAGAAAAAATTGGTTCCTGAACTTTTTCTCTAAACTGTTGAAATTTGACATGGCTAATAATTGGTTGTAGGTATGTGTCTGAGCATGTCTGCCCCTTTATTGTTCTAATTGTATATTCAATAGATGAATAGTATTCAGAAATATCAAAAAATCGTTTTAATTAATTTTTTTTTTTTTTTTAATTTTTTTCTAATACCTGTATAAAATTTTATTTTAGAAACAAGTTCGCCTATTTAAATTTCTTTGAACTTCGATTTTATTATCAAACCTCTGTTGCAAAATAACATAAGAACTATAAAGAAAAAAGAATCTAGAAGTATATTAGTATAATTATATGATTATTTTAATGGATGACCTTACATTTAAAATCATTGGAACAATTATTATAAGAAAATGTCCTTTCATATATTCAGTGTTTTTAATTTATTTTTTAAAGACAATAATAATTCATGTTTAGCTTTCCTTAACAAATAGATTAGCCATAACTTAAATCTAAATTTGTATAATTACATGTAATATTTCAGGTGTAAAAGGTAAACTACAAGTTGTTAAGGCGAATCGTGGATCGAAGTAAAGATGGAATACTGTATCTTTTTAATGCATAATTACCAACTCATCACAGTAGAAGATGAAGATTTCTGTAAGAGATCAAGGGGTCCAATCAATCGTCAACTGCAGTTACACGTCGGATGGCTGATAAAGACGTTGTGAGCACCGATCGAATGGTCCTCCTGTTCTGTTGTCGCTCCTGTTTGACCACAACCTTCTCACTGCTCTGTGGGGCATTGTTCACCACTTCTTAATAACAATGTCAAATTAATTTTAAAAATCTAAAATTTTTTCTTAAAAAAAAATGCTCCATTTGAATAAAATTTTGATCTTTTGACTGATTTTCTTAAATCACAAAGAATACAATTGTTTTTTGAAATATTTTTTCATCATAAATATGTATTAAATTGAAGAAAGCCATTTGCAGATTCAAATGTAGTATAATTGATGATATTTTTTAAAATTCTTATTTTACATATCTTTTACATGATTTGTGTGTGTGAGTGTCATTGAAAATTAAAGATAAGTAATATGAGTCTTCTCAGATAATTTTTAATAAATTTATCATTTTAGGTTTAATAAAATCAAACATAAATTCATAAAAAATTTTGAAGATTTTTGGGTATTCATTTGTGCATGTTTTTCTTTCTTTCTCATTTCTTGGTTAAAAATGTCTGCCTTCTGCAAAATGAATTATATTCATGACTAAGATTGTTTTTCACTTACTCTGCACATTTTTCTTCAACAAGTTTTATTTGTACACGGGCTCTCATTATATAGAATGAGAAATGAACTAGGTCGATAAAATATTTTAGTGTCGCTCATTAGAAAAGAAAAACATAAACATGCGTGTAATTATATTTTATTATAAAATCATATTATCTAAAGCATTATGGTATATAGGTATTTTCAAGGCCTGAAACACTGATAAGAAGCGAAACAAAAACTTTCAAAATTGCACCAAAACAAAATAAGTACCATTTGTAGGTATGTATTATGATGCCTTTTTTGTGTGTGAACAAAATTAAGATTCAGAAATTAATTTTAGGTAAAAGAACTACTGATTAAAAACTGTCAGATGTCAGTTTTGTAAATACGCATCATATTAAAACTGTTTGTTTTCTTTCATACGTTATACTTTTGTAAAAAATAAATTCTTTCAAAATCCTTAGTCAGACAATTTCATTTTTTTATTATATTCCATTACTTCATAGCATTACAACATAAGCATTAAAAACCAGATGATAATCTTCTCGGAATTTAACTTTAATTAAGTTAATCACAAACGAATTATTTTACTAAAGTTCCTAAGAGCATATTTCAAAAATCAATTACTTATAATAACTCTTTGCTTAAGAAATACTAGAATATTACTTAATACAGTTTTATTTGTTAACCAAAATTTGCAAATTTTTTTAAAAACATTTTTCTAAGCAAATAATCAGTGAAATTCTCCAAGATCTCAAACTAACTTCATTATTATTTTCAAACTAAACTATTTTCAAATTCAAGAACTATTGTATCCTAAACAGTATATGAAAAATTCGTTACTAATTATTTTAAATATTTTAGAAAAAGATTAAAGGTATTGTAGCTTTTTTTTTCTTTTGAAAAATAATTAGTAATTTAATTTGATAAGTAGTTTTCTCTATTTTCAATATTCCTCTCTCTATGTAAAATTTTACAATTTATTTATCTTTGTTTCTTAAAAACTAATCAATGTGTTTAAGATAACTGGGACGTCTAGGACAAGGAAAAACAAACTTTTTTTTACCCCAAATTTAAATTGTTCTTACTTACTTAAATTAAAAGCAACAGAAGAGTAAAATTTTTGCATTGAATTATCAGTGTATTTATGTACCTGTTACTGTAAAAATATCTATTTTAAATTACAAATAAATCTGTGTGAGCAATAAATAATCAATAACAATTTTTTTATTTCCCAGGCATGTTACCTTTAGGAACACTTTGCGTGAATTCCACTGTATATATAGCTATAAAATTTTACAGAGTTTTTGTAAACATAACAATCCATAAAATGAAATTTTAAATAAATTTATAAAAATTTTTAATTTAGTGACTCAAATATCCTTTGAATTTTATACAGATATTGTGCTATATCTAAAATTTGTGAATGTTTATTTGAAAAAAAAATTCGTTCACTTTGTTTAAAATGTGTGGATCTTATAATATGCACTATAGGTAAAGTAGATTTTGAGAAAAGTGTACCAGAATCACACCAAAAAAGGCATTTTGAGAAAATTGCAAATAAAGGTATTTTCATCTATGATTTGTAAAATAATCTTTTTAATACAATATAAAGTCATACCATAATTTGAATGGATTATTTTGCATCGTTTTTTAAGTTGTAGGTTTAAAATTCTAGAGATTATTTAGAAGTCCTTTCAATTACTCTTTCCCTACTTCATCAACATGTGATATCAATGATTCACACCTTCCATTTAAAATACCAAAATTTTATATCTGTAGGTTTTAGTATTCTTATATCACTTTGAACATCATTAAAGGATATTACAGAATTCTTTAAACATATTTTTATTGTTATAAAAATACACAAAGAAAATGTCTCTGATGAATTTAAAAAGTTGATTTGATTTCTAACATATATGGAACTCTGTTTTTAAAAAGTAACAAAATAATCTCTGTTTTTGTACTTGCAGATATGAGTATTTATTTATTTTAAAGTAATTTTATTTATTTTTTAACCAATAGTTATAAACATAGTTATTCAGAGCATTCAAATGTTAACAATAAGGAATTGGGAAAAACTAAATGTCTATTTCACAAGCTGTGTATTTAAATTAGAATAATCCTCAAGATCACTTTGTACTATATCCACTGGATTTATAGTGTAAGAAATACACGAGTATTTATAAATGCAAAACTACACACAATTAACATTTCAATAAACAAAATTTTAATTTAAAATTTTGTAACTAGTTACATTTTCCGAAATTTTTACACAAAAAATGTAGAATTTTCAATAAATTTGAACATATAATACAGAAGAATTACATTATTTGTATAGAAAAATTAGTTTTTTGCAACATATATTAAATACAATAGGGATTTTGAAAAAAGTGTACCTGAATCATAATTACATCACATTTTTTACAATTTTAAAATTCAATTTTCTTGCGTTCTATTTATTCAATTCTCATAAATAATGCATCTATGGATGCAGCAAAGTGCCCTCTATTTTTTAAAAGTAAAAAAAAAGGCAAAATTTGAAGCATTTTCACCTCCCAGTGACCTTAATCATAAATTCTTTCCATAATTTGAATCAATTTATTATATCCTTTTTAAAACGATCAAATGGCTTCAAAATTTATATCCTTTTCTAAAAAATTACTGTAACGTTTATATATAACTTTTGTGAAATAGGAGGTTATTTTTTTATGAATTGTGATATATCATAAAATAGTCATATGTTATATCAGACAAAACAAAAGTAAAATATCTTCATACAAAACTTTAGAAGTATATTACTTATTTTCCTTCGTTTTCAATGAATTTCGGACAAAAAAAAAAAATAGTTTTCTTTTAAGGATGTAATAATTAGATCAATATTTGAATTAGGTAACTGAATGGATTAAAATAATAAATACACTCGTGTGTAACAAGTGCATTTACAGGCATAAAATAGTTAAAAAAATATTTATAATCCTGAAAGAAATAGTATGATAAATCTATATGTGAGACCTCTAAACTAATCCTCTTGAGGAATCTGGGCTAGCATTCGCGTTTAATTCACAGCCATCCATCTCAAGAAGAAACCTTGATATTTAGATTAGTTCGACTATATAAAGTTAGAGTTTTGTAATTGTAGTAGAAGTAGCTAAGAAGCTGTTACATTCACTACGCAGGTGAGATTGAGTAAAGTTCATTTTCGCAGCTTAAGATTAAGAGTAGTGTTTGCCACTGTATTAAATTAGTGGATTGGGGGTTCGTAACCAACGATAATTAGGTTGAGTTAAATTAGTTATTTACGCCTAGTTGCTTAAGACTCATTGCTTTCTGCTTTGACATTCACTAACGCCCATGTTCACCGCTAACCTGACCGCCGGTTAGAGGAAGTAAACCTGGGTTTCGCCGAAAACGTTATTCACCACATCGCAAGTTAATAATTTAACTCCGGGTCAGGTTAAAAAATCCTGACCCAGAGTCACAGACGGGTTAGTTTTAACCGCACATGCGCAGTAAGCGATTTTTTGAGTGTTTACGTTTTCGTGCAAGTTTTGAAGTAGTTTGAGTTTGGATAGATTTTTAGTTTACGATGAATACCATTCAGAAAGTTTCCACTGTAACTCAATTAGATTTTTTAGAGAAAGACTGGAAACCAGAAAAGTCTGAAAATTAGTTAAAAGAAGTAATTTGTTCGCGAGGAATTGGACGATTATATGAGTTTCAGAGAAGATTCCGACTGACAAAAGAAAGTGTCGCAGAATTGACTCTGCTAATTGAAGATAAATTAGAGAGCAAAACCCCATGTAATAATGCCCTAAATCCAATGGATCAAGTTCTGATTGCTCTGCGATTTTACGCTGTTGCATGTATGCAGTTAGCAATTGCTTACTTGTTCGATGTCATCCAGCCGACTGTATGTCGAGTAGTGCACCGAGTCAGTGAAGCCATAGCATCCCTCTTGCCTGATTTCATTCACCTACCAGTTAACAGAGAAGAGTGCAAAACGGTATGTAAATCTCATAATTATTTATTTTTTCTATCATTAATTGTTTCAAATTAGTAGAAATTTGTTTTGAAGTTATGAATTGTTAATCAAAAAAGAATACATACTTATCTTTATTTTGGCTGTTCACAATAAAATAAGCTTGTAACAAAATGAGATTTTGAATTTGTTAGTAGCTGACATTCCAATAGCAAGAATACATTGACTGAACGAGATTTAAATGTGTAGGATGATTTTTCTTTTACATTTCCTAATTTTAATTAAGTGACCCAGACATGTGTGCTTTTTTGTAGCTCTATCTAGAGACATTTCCTTGATGTATATATGATGCTAAGTTTGGTTTCTAGATTTCTCATAATTAATAATTATAAGGCAGCAGTATCTGAAGTAATATCTGATTACTTATACAAATAAAATGATGTTGATGATACGTGTTCCACATTTGGTATTTATTTAATGCTTATATTCTACCTTGGATGTTCTGATCTTTATTTGTTAAAAGCGTAAGCAGTTACTTCATTCTATTTATTATATATTCATAAAAATCAAAACTAGTTGGCCATTCAAATTGCCAAAAATTTTTTTTTATTCAGGTGTCAAGGAAATCCTTCAATATTGCTGGATTTCCAAAAGTTATTGGAGCTTTGGATGGCACCTTTGTACGTATCGTGTCTCCAGGTGGTGAAGATGCAGAAAGGTTTCGCTGTCGGAAAAACTACTTTGCCCTGAATGTGCAAACCATTGTGGATGCTGATCTTGTGATCCGGAAGGTTGTTGCAAGATGGCCAGGAAGTGCTCATGACAGCACTGTTTTCAACAACAGTTCAGCCTGTCTTTCATTAAAAACAAATGAATTATATAAAGATTGTCACCTGCTAGGAGATACAGGCTATGCATGTAAAAAATATTTATTGATTCCTTTTAGGAATCCAAGATCTCTAGCTGAAGCTAGGTATGTAAAAGGTATTTTGGTTAATTAATAGATGTTTCTAAAGCCTTATTCCATAAATAGAATTACCAAACATATTGTACCAAGCAACCAGAAAATATTTTAAAAGCAAAATTTTCCTTAAGTGTCATATACTAAAAAAAGTAATCTATTCTTTGGATTGTGTGAATAATAAATATATGTAAAAAGATATTTAGATAAATATTTATGATAAATACAGAAATAATTGAAGGAAATAGAAGCTGTTTTCACCATGAATTATATGAATGGTCACAGAAAAATTAATTTTTTTTCACTGAGAAATTAGTTTATAATCTGAAGAACTAGCTAAATGAGACAATTCACATCTCTCTTTTGAAATAAAATAAAGTGGAGTGATTCACATCTCTTTCAAAATGACAGTACAAAACTTTAGCAAAGCTAATATTTTTTTAAAAAACAACTTTAAATGCGTAGGCTTTGATGATAATATCTGCATAAAATGTAGACAGCATATGTTCTTATTTTTGTTTTCACTTCAACATATAACTTGCTAATATAATTTGACATAAACGCAAACTGCATGTTAGTGACATTTCTTGACAGTTCATTAAGTTTTATTTTGTTTCAGGTATAATAAATCACATGTATTGACAAGGAACACGATTGAGCGCAAGTATGGAATCTTAAAAAGATTTCCATGCTTATCAATCGGCTTGAACTGCAACATAGAGAGAGTACCTGCTATAGTTGTTGCTTGTTGTGTTCTTCACAACTTATTTGGCATGTTGTCGTCCCCCGTTTTCTCACCAAGTTGCATACCTTTCATTTGACATGTCCAGAATTTCATTTGTAGATAACCCCTTCAAGATGCCTACATTTCATTTGTGGATGACCCCTGTCTAAATCGTCTCTCTAGGGTGCAATGAAAAATTTTCTCTCGCCCCGTGAAAAAATATTTTTGGGAGGTGGTTACAAATGAGATGGTGATTTATTTCAAATGAGATGGTTTTCGATTTAAATGAGATGGTGATTCATTTCAAATGAGATGGTTTTCATTTAAAAAAAAGGTCGTTTTCATTTCAAAAAAGGGTCGTTTTCCTTTTCCAATCATTTTTCAAAAGGGTCACGGTGCTCAAATATTTTTTCGACCGACTGTATTAAGTGCCAAAAGTCCAAAGTCACACGACACGTACAGAGTCCTTTCCAGCAATATCACAATGTCACTAAACGTTTTACAGAAATTAATTTAGATATTATTGGTCCCTTACCATCATCTGAGGGATTTCGCTTCTGTTTAACTATCATCGATCGATACAGTCGATGGATGGAGGCATTTCCAATGCCTGACATTCGAGCAGAAACAGTAGCAGATAACATACTTAAAGGCTGGATTTCACGTTTTGGAACACTATTAGTCATTACCACTGATCAAGGAACACAGTTCGAGTCTCAGCTCTTTCAAAATTAATAGGATTTAAACGCAACAAAAATACAACATATCATCCGCAAGCAAATGGTTGTATAGAACGCTGGCACCGTACTCTTAAAGCAAGCATAATGTGTCATGAAAACGAAAGTTGGACGAGATCCCTTTCCATAATATTGCTTTGACTGAGAACAATTTGGCGTGCTGATTTCGAAGCTACACCAGCAGAATTACTTTATGGTGAAAGCATTCGTTTACCATGCGATTTCTTCGAAGACACTCTGTTTCAACCTCAATCTGAATTCGTCCAAACACTTAAAGCAACCATCAAAGATTTCAAGCCAGTTCCTTTTTAATATCACAGCAAGCAGAAACCGTTTATCTTCAAAGACCTCAAAGATTGTTCTCATGTGTTCGTCCGCACTGACAACGTTCGTCGGAGCCTGCAACCACCATATCATGGACCCTATAAGGTTATCAACCGATCTGACAAAGTTTTTACACTTTTCATTAAAGGTAAAAATGTTAATGTTTCAATAGACAGATTGAAACCATGTTTTTCCGACAATTCTTCAGAAAGTGACATTGAATCCAGCATTGGAGAAGATACACCTAATAAACCTGCAAAAATGCAAGAGAAAAAGATCAGATTTGCTCCATTGCCCCTTCCTGCTTCAACCAGAGCGACAAGAGGTGGACGTCAATTTGTTTACCAGTGCGTTATCAGTGTGTGAGACACATTTTTGTTACAGTATCTCACTTGGGGGAGTATTGTGGCGACATATTACAAAAACAATATTTGCACCATGGAGAAGGGTAAAAACTACTCAACTTTTGATGTAACATTTATTGTGTTCTGTTTACATTTTTCCCGGTAGCTAGTCAGCCATTGATGTCTGCTCTCTATGTATGCATTACATCTGCTTACCAAAATTCATTTAACCTTAATATCATTGTAAATAAAATAATTTCCTTCAAATGGTTGGCAATTCACCGTGTACGACACATACATTATCAGGGTTGACATAGTTGCAATAATACCTTTGTTTGGAACAGTTTTTGTTGATCTTATCAAAATGTTGAACTTTAATTTTTTTTATAGCTTTTTAACATTTAAGTTTGTTATAGCTAGCTGAACTCAGCCGTGCATTCCTGTGGCTCTGTCTGGTTAAAAAGAAAGAAAAGAAAAACACACATTTCTAATATCTTTACTCGCTTGCACTTTAGATATGATTTTTTTTATAAAAAAAAGTATGTGTAAATATATATAAACAAAACATTTCTAAACAGATTTCATTTGTAATTTGTTAACAGAATACTCCAAGTTATTATGGTCTCACTAACATGGTACTCATCTGAAAAATGGCCCCCAAATGAATTTGGATACAAAGGCCACTCAGAACTGTTTTGCAATTTCATATGTTTTTGTTTTAAACAAGTGCAGTCAATCGGCTTCAGTACATAAAATTGCTTTGCAGAAAATCAAACTTAGGTCATCATACTGACATGAAAAACCATTGTGAGGGGTAATTCCACGTCAGATTGGAATAGGTGTGAGCAAAACAGACAGATGGCTGAAATATGTGTCAAGGAAGCAGGTGGTCTTAACCCTCTAAGCGGGTACTTAAAGTCTTGCCATTCTGGAGATGCTTCAAAAATGCACCGCACATATTTTTTTGCTTTCAGGTGGGGTTCTCAAAAGCAGTTAAGCCGTATTTTTAAGAATGCGGCTCGGCCGCTTTTGGGAATCTTGCTTGAAGGCAGAAAAAGCATCTCTGGAATGGCAGAATTTTACGTGCAGACCGCTTGGAGGGTTAAGATTGTAATCATTTTTTCAAATTATGTTTTCTTAATATTAAAGATAGTTCAGTTCCTTTTATGTCAATTAATGTTAGTATTGTATTTCATTTTTGAATTTATTTTTAAGCTCGGGATATATTTTTTGGATAAATTTTATATTTAAATTTTGTATGCTACAGATCTGTTTAGTGTGATTTCAAAATCTCCACAAACAAGTAGCTTACCGATTGAAATCTTTCACCTATTTTATCTTTCTTCAGTGATCCTAAAAATTAGTATATAATTTTTATTTTTTTGTACTTATGTTGTATTTTTTTTTAGTTGAGACCATTTACTTAAAATCAAAAGACATCACCAAATGCTGCAATATACATTCAATAAGGTAAAACCATTCTAAGTGCCTGATTGTACACAATATTTTTTTGCTGTTGACTGTGAATTTTTCCACTAAGTAGTTGAAATTTCTAAACGTTGGGGCAATAACATTAGACTCGCAAAGGATCTATTTTGTGTGATTTCAAAATATTTGGTGTTACTGCAAAATACAACAGGGAAAGTTAAGATTTTCTGATGTATATTTTGTGTTCGTTTTGGTATTTACGTATTATCCAAACCGTATTGGCAACATATGAAAGGAAGCACATGGTTACCAATCCACCATATATATGAAACATACAAAATCGGGGTTGACATAAATGTAATAGTACCTTTGTTTGGAACCGTTTTTGTTGATTTTATCAAAATGTTGAACTTTAATTTATTTATAGCTTTTTAACACTGAAATTTGTTATTGCTAGCTGTACTCAACCTTGCATTCCTGTAGCTCAGTCTGGTTATAAAGAAAGAAAAGACACATTTCTAATTACCCGCTTGCCCTTGAGGTATGATATTTTTTATATAAAAAAATGTGTAAATATACATAAACGAAACTTTTCAAAACAGATTTCATCTGTAATTTAACAGGATACTCCAAGTTATTATGGTTTCTTTGTCCATATTATGAATCTCAAATTATTAACATTGTCTCCATAGGAGAGGTGCCAAGTTTAAAAATAAACTTAAAATGGCTCTTTTTGAGGATAAAGGAGTAATTTTACAGTGCTTATATGGGTAGACATTTTGTGTTGCTTCGTTCTTTGTGCAGATACAAAATTGTCTCTTGTGCTTACTCTAGAACAGCAATTGCCAACCTTCATCACTTCATGAACCGTCAGACCACTACAGCTATATTTACGTCTTTATCTGTTTCCATACCCTGGAAAATAAACTTCATGAAAAGCAATAACAAACCAATGATCAGCAGACTGAAGTGTTTTGCTACCAATTTACTATGATTACAATAGGTGACTTTCAAATTTCGATGAGAAATCTAAAGTTCGTTAAAAGTGGCAACTAAAAGTTTTTATAGTAAAGTAAAATCCATGTTCCATAATGTGTTGTTTTTTTGCTCATCTTTTTTTTAACTAAACTTTATAAAAGTATAAATAATGTCCCAATTTTCCTACGGACCATTCAAAATTTCTCACAGATCACCAATTGATGACTGCTGCTCTGAAACACACAACAGTACTTATGTATTAGCATCACCTTAACAAAATTGGTGCCATGCCTATCGCACCTCATTATCTAAACAACAAAGATTCTAACTTTTTTTTATGGAAAAAAAATCAGATTTGGATGGAAAATGATGCGATTTGCATGGCTGCAATTCGGCTGGGGTGATGCTAATATTTAAGTACCCAAAAAACAAATACTGTAAAATCCACCATATAGCATGCACTTTAAACACAAAAATCTACATTGTGTATAAAAATGATAGATTTAAAAATGAAATTCAAAAAAAGAGATGAGCATTAAAGAAATTAGACTACGACATTAATCGAAATACTGCTTATTTAAAAGAAACAACATTCCTTCTGAACTTAAAGGGTTGTACTACTAGAAGTATTCTATTTTTTTTCAAAAACTTGGAATAATACCTCGGATAAAGGACTTCAAAATATAGAACAATTATAGAGCACTGTGCGCATACATTCCAGTTTTCTACATGAAAATGGGGTTCGCATTATACGACGAATATACCTAAAAATTAAAAATTGTCACACTGGAAAGTATAAATGCGTGTTATATGCCAGATTTTGCAGTAATTGTCCATATGAGAAGCAGTCTGTGTCTTGATATAAGCCACTCTATTTTAAAGATAGGCCCTTAAATTTGTTGATAACAACTGCTAATGCTGATCGAAATGTAAATTGCAAAAAATGTCCATCATTATCAACACTTTGTCATCGATTTCTGCTGCCAATTCCGTGTTTATATTTGAATTTTCCTTGCATATTTGATTGCAAATATCTTCAACCTCTCATTGCGTTGGAGTTGAGCTATGTCAATTGATGTACGTGTAAAGTTAAATATTTCATTAGCATTTTTTATTTTTTCCCTTTCTTTTTGTTCCTGATTTTTCCTTTTTTTAGTGTTTTGAAATTTAATATGTTTTTATTTTACCTTTTTTTTTATCAAGTGCAGTCAATTGGCTTCACTACATAAAAATAATGCCTTGCAGGAAATCAAACTTAAGTCATCATACTCGCAAGGCAAAATTAGACCAACAAGTGTAATTGCACTTCAAACCGAGGAAGAGTGGGCATCAGCAAAGGGGAAAAACAGACAAAGAATGACTCAAACACATGCTGAGGGGGCAGCAGAGTAACATGCAGCCAGACTTGAGGATGCACATTTGCGAGCACAGTATTCGTGTTTTGCAACATCAGATCTGCTCTATTCTCAGCAAAAGGAATACAATAGGTTGCGAATGGCTGAATGATGTCATACCAGAAACAGCACATCAGTCTCAAACATGACTTTGTGGTGAGCAATTACACAATAACAGTCGCCTTTTATTCCATTACAACCCAGTGTGGAAGATTATAGGTTGAGCCAGCATGTTCTCATCAGCACAATGAATAAAGTGTATCCATATTGCAATGCTCTGAAATTTAAGGGAGAAACAAAAGGAATGTTTTGTACCTCTGAAAAAATTAAACTGCCTCTACTTGGAGAACCACCAGAGCCATAACTTTGCCTGTCAGATATACTGCTGAATCAAAAAAATTTCTATATAATATCAAGAAATACAATTCATGCTTCCGAATGACAATTTGTAGAAATATGCATTTGTGAACATACCTCTGATTTAACAGAAGTATCCATAAGCTTTGTAAAACTAACCCATTGCCCTCAATTAATCCGAAGTGGAGCCATTTAAAATTTATCTTCAAACTTGAAGTCTCCATTATAAAGACAATGTAAATAAATTTAGGTTCATAGCATAAGGACAAAAGTAGCTGTAATAACTACAAGTATTTGATTTACAAATGATATCAGTTAAGGAAAGTTTTGTGTAAATATATTTATACATTTTTTTTTTATAAAAAAATCATACTTTCAATACAAATGTTTAAATATACTGAAAACATGTGTTTTCTCTTTAACCAGACTGAGCCATAGCAACGCGTGGCAGGGTACAGCCAGTAAATAATATAATCATAACTGATTTTAATTTTGATCATTTACTTTTTGAATTAATATTGACATTGTAAGGAGATTGTTTAAAGTTTTAGAGGTACAAAAAGTGAAATGGCATGCTGTTTTATAAAAGTTTTCATTTTTTTTAATCATGTGATGTATGATAAAGCTACAGTGGACCACAAAAGTGTTTGTATGTGTGTAATTTCCTTTAAAATTTAATGTTTTCATATAATAAAAATTAAAATATTGTAATTTTTTATGATATCTGCAACTTGTGTTCTTAATGGAATAATATAATCTACTTTTAAAACATAGTGTAACTGTTATTTTGAAAAAGTAATCATAAAAAAAATACTAAAAATTATGCTACAAAAATCTTTATACATTTAGAAAAAAATCTCAACATATTGCATTTTTTTCTTAATTTAATATTTAATAAGCTATCTTA
>BMAV01014623.1:0-57442 GCA_019973955.1 Trichonephila inaurata madagascariensis | reverse complement strand
TTAGGATCCTAATCAAATTCAAAGTATGTCCCTGCGAATTTGCACACAGCCCAGCACTCGTTCCATTGCTGAAAACACTTCTGGAGGGCTTCATTTGGAATGATGTTCAACTCTGCCATCGCATTCTGCTTTATCTCATCTCTACTCTGAAAATGGTATCCTTTTAATGGCAGTTTCTTTTTCAAGAGCAGCAAGAAGTTGCAGGAAGTTAGGTTCTGTGCAACTGCAAGACTGAGTTTTTCTGTTCTACCAACAAAAGATTGGGATTAAATTTTGAAGCTGCTCTGCGCATGATCACATAACATTGCTTGTGGAAAATCTGTGCTGATCTCAACTTGTTCAGCAGTCTTTTGTACAATTCAATGATGATCTTTTATTGTTTGATTTTCCACTTTTACAACAACAGCTGTATTTCAAGCAGTTTGTAGCATCCCCGAATGCTGGTCACACTTTAGCAACATACAGCCTCTTTTGAAATGGTTAAACTCCCTCCTTAATTTGCGTGACCTCCATAGAATTGTCTCCAAACACTTTCGAATTGTTTCACTTAGAAAATCCCCAAGCTCCTGACAAAAAATTTGAGGCAGTGCCTCTGCTCAAGTTGTTCAGTCATATTTATAGAAATAAAATTCTGCCGGTCACATACAGAAGTACCTCACCTGACTGCTTGTAAGAAGCGACTGGTCCACTAAAGTGAAGGGGAAAAATTTAAGTAGGTGCATTAAACTGTCACCTCTCACTGTGCGCAGTGGCGTCGTTTTAGAATTTCTACAGAAGGTGGGAAAATTTAAGGTTGGATACTCTTTGAGCAGACCTTTAATAATAAATTTATGAATTATTTCCTGTTAGATGCAAATGACTCATTTTTTAAATAAATTATATAATATATTAATCGTAACACTTGCCAGATTCTTAAATTCCCAGATATTTAGATTTAGCTATTACCTAAATAGTACTGTCCCATTCCATTACTATTTTGTGTAAGATAAAAATATGTTGGTGTTGAATTTCTTTGTATAACAATTGCTATCTATTTCACATATAATCATTTCCATGAGTTTCTGCTGCATTAATATATTTTTTCCCTTTTTTTATACTGTTACAGTAAATTTGTTTTAACTTTAAACAAATTTTATTTATTTTTTATTGTTGCTGATGTATTGATCTGAGTATTTGAATACCAATTCTCAACTTTTCTTGTATAATTAATTCATTTGCACATTGGATATGTCAATGAAATTATAACTGAGGCTGATTAATTATTCATTGGCATGCATTATAGATTTGTTGTTAAATTCTGTAAGAAAAAAAATAGCAAAAACCCTACTGCAAATAAGCTTTTATGATGTTCTTATGTCATGAATTATTCATTTGAAGTTCTGTGTTGATCTGTTTAAAATATTTCAGATGTGTTTTTGAATTTTATTTTCAGAATGAAAAAGTGTCTATCCTCATATAGATTGTCTATATACACACACAAAAAATAGGTCATGGACTTTCTCCTAATATTGTGAGTATATCATTCCCACATATTTATTATAAGCAATTCAATGCAAGAACATCTTTAAAATTTTTAATTATAAACATAGATTAGGATAATTCATTTTACTTATCCACATCTATTTTATGCTTAAAATGTAATTGTTTTGAATTCTGTTTTAATGTTAAAGTTTTTAGTTTAAAATACATTTAGATAAGATCTTAGCTTAAAAATATACATTGAATTGTGAATCAGTGTTATAAAAGTATGATCTATTTAATCAAAAGCATGCTATCTCAACAAATCATCAATTGCACATTGCAAGTTGATTGACAAATTAAGTGAAGGTGATGATCAGATTTAAAAAAGAGGTGAGACTGAGAAAAATGAGTAAAGTATGTTATTGGATTTATAATTCATGTTTATAACAATTCCACCCCTCAGAAGGCTCACCTTTAGGTGAGTACGGGTGTCATAATCCCGAGGTACCCTAGTGAGGTTTTTCTTTTTCCAAGGGGATTACTGTCTTTGTGGTGTCCTTACACAGGTGTCACGACCCTGGGGTACCCTAGTGATCCTCTTTTTACGACCCTCTTCCGTGTCATTCAATTTCGTCCTTTCTTCTTTTCACGTCTAGATACGTACATTGTAATTACACATTAACAACATCTATTAATTTATTTAAATTAACTAGCTTATTATTCATATTAGTAGCATATTTTGCAGTTTCATTTTGTATTGTGTTAAATTAGTTTCATTTTGTACTTAATTTTTTGCTATGATTTCGATTTTTTGTACTGATTATTTGTTTGTCTACTAACACCGTTGGTTTCCCGACCCGCATGTTTGCCGTGTGCGGCATCCCATAAGGAGGAAAATGGTGTCATGGGGATACCTTTTGCCTTTCCTTTGCCCACGCTTCACTGTAGATGGGTGGCAGGAGTAAACCTACTCCTGTCAGATAAGTGATAAGTCTCATCGGAGACATTGCTGTAGGGCTAGTCCTGCAGATTAGGGGTCTCGGGTTTACCCGTTGGATCCTCGCCCTGATGCTGTAGGGCTATATCCTGGGTGTACTCGAGGTAAGCGCCGTTCCTGGTTTTTGTTAGTTGAACGGCACACTGCCTCCCTTGTTGGACTCTGTGGTGTGTGGCGGCATGCCAGGATGAAGTTGTATTCACGCCTATGTATCCAAGTCAGCTGTGCCCTTGTAAAGGCCTTGTTTTACCGACAACTATAACAATTGCTCAGATAGCGAGTCATACACATTTCTTTATACTATAATTGCCTAATGGTGAGATGTCCAAAAATTCTCCCTTTGCCATTCAAAAAGCTCTGCAAGGAATCGGTGTACCGAAATCGGTTAAAAAATTAAGATCCGGTGATTTACTTATGGAAACGAAATCTGCTGCTTAGTCAAAGTCTTATTTAACAGCTAAAACATTTCTTGATTTTCCTCTTCAAGTCACTCCACACAGGTCTCTTAACACTAGCCGAGGTGTCATTTCTGAACCTGACTTGTTGAGCACTTCTGAGTCTGAAATCCTTGAAGGATTTTCAGATCAAGGTGTGATTCAGGTCAGAAAAATTACAAAAAAAAAAGAATATGACAGTGTTTTCCTGCAAAACATTTAGTTTTAACATTTAATAGCCCGAATTTCCCCATTTCAATCAAAGCTGGATACTTTAATTGCAAAATTCGCCCATACATTCCGAATCCTCTGCGCTGGTTTAAGTGCCAGAGGTTCGGTCACTTTCAAACTTCCTGCCGCGGACAACTAACATGCTCTAGGTGTGCATCTGAAGGGCATTCTTCTACAGATTGTACCCTAGAAACCAAATGTATTAACTGTTTAGACTCATTCTGCCGATTTCAAACTTCGCCCAAAATGGAAAGCAGAAAAACAAATACACAAGGAATTAAAACTAATAAAAAATTTTCTTACTAAGGAGAGCCCGAAAGTTATTAGCCTTACCTTTATCAAAGGCTTATTCCCAAGCTGCTAAATCATCTATAGCATCTTCTTCTACACAGACAGATAAAAGTATCAAAAAAAATAAAGTGCCCATCTTTTAAATTTCTTCGAACAACTTCATCAATCTCAAAACCAAATATATCTGCATCTATTCCTACAGTTTCTACATCGTCGTCTTCCACTCTATCTCGCCTATTACCTTCTACAATATCAGAATCTCAGCCACTTATTCCTACATTTAATAAAAATGATCCCTTATACTTAGCGGATCAAGCAATAGTTAAGAAAGCAACTTCTATCTAAATATAATGAAACAAGTACCCTTCGTCTTCAAATTTCTAAAATCAATATACGTCCTGAAATTGCAGCCATTGCAGTCAAAAATTTTGCCACACAAAAACGACCTTTAAAACCTCGTAAGAAAAAGCGTCCTCCTGAAATCATATGTAAAGCAATCGAAATAAAGATGACTCCACATAAACGAAAAAAAAGCACACATGTACAGGATATGTCTGAGAAAGATGATATGCTAGTATACGACGTTGAGAAGAGGGAGAAGCGAAATATGGCATTTTAACACCGACCAGAGATCATAAATATCTTTTCCAATCTCGCTTATAGGACTTGAGAGGGAAATCCCCACCAAGACCTATTTTTTTTTTTTTTTTTTTTTTCTTAAAAACCAACTTTTTATACTGAATTTTAGATTTTGCATGTTATTAAACCTGTTTTTATAATACAATTTTATACTTTAATTATCTAAAAATGTGTTTTCCGCAGCTTAGCCAAATTTGGCTCTTGCGCCATAAAACCATACACTCACTTATAAAAATTCCACATCTGAAACTGAGTTTATTATAATTTTGTACTGTAATTTATTTTATGTAAAAGGTGTTGCATTTGGCGCATTTTATTTGTGTTTTGGTAATCACATTGTTATTATCAGATCAAAGTATTGATCAAAACGGGTGTAAATATATGAATACACTTAAAAATATACTTGGTGTAGATTTCACACTATTATATACCGAGTGGAAGCCCAGTGGCTGAGTGGTTGGGAATCGTGCTTTTGCACCATAGGTCCAAGGTTCAAAACTTGGACTAGGCAAGGTTGACTCAGCCTTTCATCCTTCCTTAAGTGGGTCGATAAATCAGCAACAAGTTTGCTTGGGAATTTAACTCTAGAGGTTTCGTGCCAGACTGACCGCCTGACCGGAACATCTGCTCATGCACCTCGGGGCTGACAGCCATGTGTACTGAGATGGGCACAGTAGGCCTTGGCCCTTATGGGCTGTTACGCCACTGAGTTTAGTTATATACCGAGTGTCCATAATTGAAATTTGCGAACAGTCTGTTGCAAAAACAATACAGTAGAATTGCATGAAAATTGGGTAATGGTAGAATGAAATGATAGAAATTTTACTTAGGGAAAAAGTGAATTTTGAAAGCCACCCCTAAATGGCATATCATAGCTTTATTGAGAACATATAAACAATCTGCAAAAGTTTGCAAAACATGCTTGATATGCTGTCCACCATTGTCTGCTACCATCTGGAAGCATAAAATCACATGTTCAGTTGTTGAAAGCAGCATGAACTGGGGAATGTTACTCACATAGCGTTCTATGCTTTTTTTAAGGTCAGAATGAGATGTGATGGGATCTCTGTAGACTATGGCCTTGAGGTATCCCCACAGCCAAAAGTCACAAGGATTCAAGTCGGGAGATCAAAGAGGCCAAGCTGTAGGAAAATGCTGGCTGTGATTCTGCTGTCACCGCAATGGCAGTGGAGCACCAATTTTTGTCTCTATCGGATAACTCGTTCTAGTTGCGTCGTTTTTTGTTATTGAGTGTGTTATGCTCTTTTACTTACAAAATCAAAAGCATATAATATTAACAACACATCATTCAAAGAAAGTAATAGTTTATGTAAAGAACATGAAATAGGGAAATATGACTTTATTCGAATTTAAAAAATATATATATATTTTTTTTTTTAGCGTAAGAGGGTATTTTTCTGTTTGGAATAGGTCAGTTGAAATTAAAATTCTTGTTTCTTCATTTGAGTTAAAGTAACAATATAAGAACTGATTTTAACTTTTTTGATCGTCGATGGGTTGTTACAAATGAAGAGGGGCCAATTAGGGAAAATTTGTGTAATAGGTAAGAATGCTGTACTTAGATCATTAAAAAATGTAAGAGAACTGAACATTTGACTGGCAAAAAAAGGAAAGTTAAACATTATTTCTGATGTTTTCTGAAAACATTTTCTGTTTTCTTTGTGTTCAAATGAATTTTATATTAGCTACTGTAGCAACTATTGGAAAAAATGTTGCTTCTTCCTTTATCTATAATGTTTAAGAAATATGAAAAACAATTTGAGGATTTTTCAGTAGGGTGTTTAAGTTAACCATCAGTAGTTTCGAACCAAAATATTTTTCTGAGAATTTGAGAAATGTGTCAATTTTTAAATTAGAATTATAAAAGGGAGGGGAGGGGGAGGATAATTGCTTATAGAATCCAGTAATGCCTCATAGTTAAGTTCTTGATTGCATTTAGATTTTCTGCTTGCATATTTTGCGATTGGAAAACATTTATAATTATATTTTTCCAAGTTCAGTGTACTTAGCATGCATATCATATGATTGTGCGGCATGCAAAAGATCCCTTGAGTATCATTTTGGCTCTGATACTCTCGACAAAATTAAATCACGGCAGTATTTGGCACCCGACGAGAGTTTGAATTAAAAATTAATTCAAGCTTCCAAATTTGGTAGCGAGGCCCCTCACTAGATGGTGCCACCATGAAATGGCTCTCACATTTGGGGACTTGTCATATCTTCAAAGGCTAAATTGCTAAAATGGATCCCCATTGGAAAAAAAATGTATTGAAAATACTAACCCACAATAACAAATATGATGACAATGACGAAGTCATCAGTAGCACTGTTAACATCTTTCTCTCCCTCCCCCCTCCACTGCTCTTGAAATTGCAAACCCCTCAGAAATTATCTCTGAAATTGCCAGCCCCTCAGAAATTCTCTTACATTAAGAAACCTAACTCCCGGGCGCTAACAAAGCGCCGGGTAAAGATGGCATTACTAATAAGATGACTAAGAATTTCCCCCTTAAAGTAATATTAATTTTAACAATTCTTATTAACAAAATTATAGACTGTAATAATTTTCCTGCCAACTGGAAAAAGCATTAATTTTTCCAATCTTAAAGCCTATTAAAAACCGTAAACTATCGGGTAGTTACAGGCCTATTTCACTTCCATCTACTTTAAGCAAAATTACTGAATCCATAATTCTAACCAGACTTAAAAATTTTATTAGTGAAATAACCTAATCAATACGGATGCTAATAAACTGTCTACTTTGCACCCACTAATAAAACGTACTGAAAATTATTTCTGGAGATTTTCAAAAGAAAAAAAATCACCGGCTTAGTCTTTCTGGATATTCAGAAGACCTTCGACCGAGTCTGAATCAACGGACTTGCTTTATAACTAATCACTTACAATCTACCTACCTCCTAACCCACCTCCTCCATTATCACTAACCGATTTTTTCAAGTTAAGAGTTACAGATGCTCTTTCTAACTCGCATAATATTTACTCAGGGGAACTCCAGGGTAGTTTTGGGCGGCCTCTGTTTAATTTATGTATTAATCACATTCCATATTACTCCCTCACTAACATCAATATGTACGCGGACGACACGGCCATGTTAGCTACATACAGAAGAACCGTCTCCATCACTTTTGCGCTAGAAAAAAAACCTTCTCATCTTAGAAACTTTTTATGACAGCTGGAAAAAAACAACATTAATGTTGAAAAATCCGCCGCTGTCACTTTCACCAAAAAACATACAAATCCACCTCCACCAATCATGTACAATACACAAATACAGTGGTCTCACAATACTAAATATCTTGGAATTGTTTTTGACAAACGCCTTTTATGGAAACAACATATGCGAGATTTATTCCGGGGAATAATGTTTAAACTATTCCCCTTGATTTCCTGGAATTCAGAATTAAGTATACAAAATATAGTGTTTCTCCGTACAACCGTTATGCTTCCGATCACAGCCTAAGCTTGTCTAGTATGGGTATATTAGGTGCTTTTTACTAGTTTATTCAGTTGAAATAGTTTAGCATGAGCAAGGCTTTCTGCATCTACTGGATCTTTATCCTGCATGCATCATCTAGCAAGTGAAAGTGGTTTTTCACAAATACCACGTTTTTTAACAAAATACAGTTTTGTTCACAGTTAACATCGATATACTATTAATAGAGAAATAAGAGTAAAAATACAAAAACTGAAATATAAATTATGAGAATCATTTTAAAAATTAACAATAATTGTGCATTTAAGTAAAATAAGTTAACATTTATTATTTATTCAATTAAAATTATTTAATTTCGTTAAAACCTTTTTTGCCAATCATGATTCAGCTGATTTTCTGAAAACAGCTAGACAGGTGCAGCCATCTAGTGGCAAAATAATGAATTGTTATTGCCCCTCATTACTCCCTCACCATTAACGAGTTACGATAATCAGCTAGCCATGGTAGATGTTTGACATATACTGAGGTACATACAAAATTCAATGCTAACTCTACATTTGCATATTACCCATACAACTCTTCTGTGAATAATTGTTTTAAAGAAACAAAGTCAGTTAGCATGGATTAATTTAAAATTTCCTTGCATATGCTAAGGACACATACATACAAAAATTTAATGACATTACTGAATCATATTTACATATACTGCATTGTTAACACATAAAGAAATTCAAGATATATCAATTAATTCTGTTTGATGCCGTGAAAAAAAATCATTTTCTCTATATACAAACAAAATACTATACAACACAAATCCATATATATAACATTTCCTAACTTACATTTACATTCTCAATGTGTTATGCTTTCAACAACATGAAATAAGGAACACAAAGAAATTTTGTAATCAGTATGTTTGTGATGATATTCATAACAGCAATAATAAATTCATTCAATAAAATTGAATCGAGTGCTAACTCAACTAATAACATAATTTCTGCTTGCAGGAATATAACTCGTTATAAAGGATACTCTTAATATATTAGATAATGTGCATGTTTATACAGAAAATATTATGAAAATGGATGTGTTGATTTAAAACACAATACACACACACAAAAAAATTGGAACTATCAAAATGCAAATACAATAAAGTTCGAACTGTCAAAATACATATTCATGTACTATAATAAAATTTATGTACAAGAAATGAAACAGGTGTTATAGGTACCATAGTAGTAGGGAAGGGGGGGATCATTGCAATGTATATATCTGAATACCCAAAATTCTATCAGTGCAATATTTTATTTGCTTGTCAATACAATATAATGCAATACCCAACATATCTAACACTAAATTCAATAGAATGAATAAGAGTAGGAACTATATTTTGTTAGATTGTACTATATTGGCAAAATGTAACAGTAAGCGGTATACTATGGTGAGATTATTCATGTATCTATATATTCACAACATAATTAAACACTTAATGATTTTTAATACAACATATACTTGAGCAAATGGCATATAGATATAAAATATTTCACCTTTAAACCTTAACGGTAGTTTTATCTTCCAACCACATCTGGAAATTGTTTGATTATCGGATGGGAGTCTCTATGATCTGAATTCCCATCTGTTTGTTTACCTGGTGTCAGCTTGTCATCTTTGTCTGTAACCAGCAAATAGGCTGGTTTCAGACGGTCAATTGAGATATTTACATTTTTGTCTTTCATTGACAAAGTGAAAAATTTGTCAGAACGTTCAACTACTCTATATGGTTCTTGATAAGGTGGCTCGAGGCCTTTTTTTACTCTGTCTATTCTCACAAAAACTTGAGAGCAAGATCTGATATCTTGCACAAATATTCTTTTGTGCTTGACACTACTTGATGGTACTGGTTTCAGTTCCTCCATAAACTTCTGCAACTATGAGACAATGGTTTCTCGGTCCATTTTGGTGGTAGATGGGTCGAAGAATTCTTCTGGAAACTTGATGTTGGTGCCATATACCATTTGGGTAATTGAGTGGTTTGTGTCTGATGTGATGAAAGCTCTCAAACTAAGTAGCACTGTTAGTAGAGATTCAGTCCATCTGATGTTGTTATGTGCCTTTATAGCACCTTTCGAGGTCCTATGCTGCCTCTCTATTTTCCCATTACATTGGGGGTAGTATGTGATACTTTTGCACCACATATAGCAGCAAGACATCTAAATAATTGGGACCCAAACTGTGTTCCTTGGTCTGTTATAATTTGGGCAGAGACTCCAAACGTAAAAATCCAGTTGTAAAAACCTTTACCACTTACACTCTGTAATAAAAAACCACGCACTAAGAACGAGTTGTCCAATGGAGACAAAAATTGGTGGATAGAAAGATTATGTACAAAATAGAAAATGATTAAAATTTCAGAAAAATTGAATGATCTTTTTCAGAGTTACAAAGTAACGAGCTCAATAAGGTGTTGACCCACCTCTAGCCTGGATGCAAGCTGCCACACAACGTGGCATAGAGTGATAAAGCACCCTGATGGTCTCCTGCTGTATTTCTTGCGAAATTTGCTCCAATTACCAGGCCGGGTCATCAACATTCCTTGGTAGATGCAGTCGCCTTTCCATCATATCCCAAACATTGTTTGATTGGGGAGTGTTTTACAAGCTGTAAGACAGTTCATAACAACACGTGCCGTATGTGGTCTGGTATTATCTTGATAAAAAATAAGGCTAGGGTACTGCAAAAGGAACGGTAGCAAAACAGTTCTCAGAATGTCGTCGACGTACCGCTGTGCTGTAAGTGTGCCTCTAATGACGACCAAAGGGGACCGGCTGTCAAAAGAAATGGCACTCCAGACCATAACTCCTGGTTGAGGGCCTGTGTGGCGCGCAATAGTGAAAACATGCCCTGGGCGTCTCCAGACACGTCTTCGATGATCGTCAGGAAGCGGGATTCTTCGCTAAATACTACATTTCCAAAGTTAGCATGATTCCTACCTGATCGAGTCAAACACCATTGTAATCTGGCTCGACAGTGTGCAGGCGTGAGTGGCAGGTGGCGTAGCGGTCGGCACGAGCGTAAATTTAACTCTATGGGACGTCTGTGAATGGTCATGATGGACACTCGTGTGCGGGTTGCACGTCTGATGTTTGATAACGATGAATTAGGCGCTGTGACAGCTGATCTGACTGTCAGTCTGTCCTCCCGATCTTCTATGACCCTAGGTCGACCGCTACTATCATGACGCTAAAATCTGCCATTGTCCACCCATTCTTGTCTGCATCTTCTAATGACCGCATAGCTTTGACCCATATGATGAGCGATTCTCCAATTTTCCCAACCTGCCTCTTTCAATCCAATGATACAACCTCTTTCAAACTTTGACAGTTGCTCGTAATGAGCTCGAATTCTGTGCCGAGGTATTTTTTTAGTCGTTGAAAGGTATCCTAAATCGCAATGCAACAGAAATTTTAACCACCAGATTAAGAATCGCTTCTTATAGACACCTGCTTTGTGCGCAATTCAGATGCGCTGTGGCTTCCGCTATTCATTCATTGGACACCAAATTTTAATCATTTGCATGTTCAGTGCAAGTGTCTTTGCTTACGAAATTTCATTACAATCAGGTGCATCTTTTGTTTTTTTTGTTTTGTTATAGAGTGTATTTTAGCAGTTATATCGGGTATGGAACTGCTTCCATCCACAAAGAATAACGATCAATGCAGGTCAGGCAGTACTCCATGCCTTCTGAAGATGGCTGTCAGCCAATCAAATCTACATGCACAATATTAAATCTTCCATCTGGAATTTGGTATACTCCAAATTTAGACCTGGTGTGTCTGTTTACTTTGCATTTTTGGCATCTTATGCATGTCTTTGCCCATTCTCCTACTTGCTTCTTCATCTCTGACCGAATGAATTTTTCAATTATCTGTTTGATGGTGCTTTTTACTCCAGGATGACAAAAGCCATGTATTTGTTGAAACATCTGCATTCGAAATTCCTCTGCGATGTATAGTCTGATCTCTGCTGTTGAGATATCACACCATAGTGTTTTTCCTGATGGTATTTGAGGGTTTAAACTGTACAGAGGAACTTTCCTGTATTAATTGTTGCAATTCTTTATCATGCTCTTGCTTCTCTGCTATAGTATCATAGTTGATGATTTAGACAGATTCAATTCTTGGTAATGCATCAGCAACTATATTATCTTTACCTTGAACATGCTGAATGCTAGTTGTAAATTCGGAAAGGTACCTTGTAGCTGTCTTGGGGTTGCTTTTTCATTTTTCTGCAGAAATGCAAATGCAAGAGGCTTGTGATCAGTGCAGATGGTGAAATCATTGCCTTCTAACAGATGTTTTACATAAATTTGTATTTCCAGCAGTTTTCTGACATAGGTACTATACCTTATGTGTGTATACATTCAGCTTTTTTTAGTAGAAAGCTATTAGCTTCCAGCCCTCATTTTGAAACTGTTGAAGTATTGATCCCACAGCAAAGTAATAAAGGTAGTCTAGATCTTAGAAAAGATAGAAGAGCAGCTTCAGCAAAGTCAATCTTGTATTTTTCAAAGCTTCTCCTGGTGTCGTCAGCCCAAGGAACTTTTCTATAGTCTTTCTTTTTCGCTCCTTTCAGTGGTTTGTGTAGAGGTGCTTGAATCTTAGCAGCATCCTTCAGGTATCTTCGGAAGAAGTTTATCATACCAAGAAATGTCCACTGGTCATGAATAGTTTATGGTAGTTTGTAGTTAGTAATGGCTTCAACTTTTTCTGACAATGGGCGAGAACCTTCTATAGTGATCAGAAATCCCAAATATTCTATTTGATCAGTTCCCATCACTGATTTGGAAATATTAATCCTAAGTTCATACTGCTGGAATCTCGAATACTATTTTTTTTTTTATGTTCCTTGTGCTTCTCTTCTGAAGAGGAGGCAACAAGTGCATCATCGAGATTAGGGAATACAAAATCAAGTTCAAACAGTACTTTTGTGATGAAACGTTGGAAGGTTGAAAGGGCATTCTTCAGTACAAAACTCATAGTATTGAACTCTTATAGGCCAAATGGTGTGGTCATGGCAGTTTTTTTCCTTGTCTTCCTCAACAATTGGTATCTTATAGTATGCTTTCACAAGATCTATCTTCGAAAAAATTATTTTGTCTTTCAGAATGTATTGAAATTTTCAATTCAAGGAATCGGATACCGATCCGGTACTGTTTGTGATCGAGTCGTCTATAATCGCCACGTGGTCTTAATGTGCCATCCTTCTTATTTACCAGGTGCATTGGACTTCCCATTGAGGTTTGGAGGGTCTGATAATGTCAAGCATAAACTGGAAATGCTTCGCCAGCTTCAATTTATCAGGATCTAGTCTTGCCTTTGAATAAACCGGTTGGCCAATTGTTAGGATGTGGTGCTCCCCTCCATGTTTGACAATTCTGTTTACCAAGTTAGGCTAGGTTAGATCGGGATACGAGTTAAACAGATCGAAATATTTGGGGGTTCTATTGACAGTGCTGAGATCGTAATTTTCTTGAATGGTAATAACTTCCCCTTTAGTTTAAAGGTTTGTCACCCCCATCAATTAATTTCCTGTTGTGTAGATCTATCAGCAGTTGGAACTTTTGAAGAAAATCAGCACCTATGATTCCTCGGTTAACTTTGGCAATAATGAACGACCACTGAAATGGGCGTCTTAGCCCTAAATCCAATGTGAGTATTTTGAAACCAAATGTTGGGATCTCTCTGTGCCATTTGCAGCAAACAATTTATAATTAGAGACTTGACACTCACCTTTTGTTCTTGTCCAAAGGGGGATCGAAACGGTTGCTCCACTATCCCCAAGGAATTGGCAGCCGGTTCCTCTATTCCTGACAAATAACCGGGATTTGCGGCCCAAAATTTCGGCAGCAGGACTCACCAGGGCGTCTACTGCTGGGACTGGTTTCCCGACTCATCGAAACTGCACGGTAGTTCGCATTTGCCAGGGAGGCATTTCTTACCGAATCTGAAATGGTAGAAGCAGATCTTCTTTGTTAATTGTAGCGGTACCTTGATTTACTACGAATTCTCCTCTGATGGTGATAAGGGCTAGGACTCCGGAATTTCCGTTGTAACTTTAATGAGGCAATTTGGCCTTCGATTGTAGCTATTTTAGATAAGAGTTGATCCACTCCTATGGGCTCCTAAAGCGCTGTGACATCGTTTGCTCTCGGCGCCATCTCCACGATCTTGTCGGCCATCACCGCTATTTTGTCGATGTGTTCTTCACTGACTTTGACAATGTCCTTGACAGATTGATTGATTGAATATTAACGTCGCACTGTTCAGCTACACGAGGGCTTTATGTCCTTTACAGAATCAGGCATCTTATCCAGTCATAGAGTGCGCAACGCTTTTTCCGAGAAGTCGGTACCCACGAGGGTGCGTATTTTTCTGAGCAGTGGACTATGCAACATGTCTCCTAATTCAATTCCCGTGAGAAGGCGTTTGATTTTGTTTTGTTTTTGTTCTCACTTTCGACGAATATCTTCAACAGACGTTCCTTTGCCGCCGTATATTTGTTAGGGGTAGGATCTTTAACAATGTCTCATATGTCGTCCAAAACCTTCGGCTCTAATTGAGCCACGAGGTAACTAAACATTGTCTCCTCCGAAATAATCCGGCAAATCTTGAATTGCGCTTCAACCTAGTAAAACTATATCTCAAGTTTGTCGAACCAGAATGGTGGTATTTTGATACTCATGCCGCTTGCTTCCAACTTTTCAGTTTCTGTCTTATTTGTTTAAGTTTTATTTACGCAATATTAGCAGAATTGGAATACAACCTGCACAGGTGACAAGAGCTAGAGTGATTTTACGTAATGTTGAAGAAAACTAAATATACAAATGATACACAGGTGCCATCCATTAGCATAAGAACAAAATCATGTTAACTTTATATATTAGGTATAACACCTTCCCTTGATAACTGGATTTTGTCAGGACAGTCCTATTTGGTTACACAATGTCAATAGTCTTGACTTCATCAAAGGTTTTGTCAAAATATCAGAGACTTGTTTCTTAGTTGACACTTATTTCACATTTAATTTTCCCTCTAACACTTTCTCACGCTCAAAGAATTATTTTATTTCTATGTGCTTTGTCCTTTGAGGATATTCATGGTTGTGTGACAACTTTACTGCTGCCCTGTTGCCCACTTGAAGTGTGGGAATTTCCCTCAAATTCACTATGCCCTGAATCAGTCTGCAGAGCCAAATTATTCTTTTTGCTGCCTCTGATGCTGCTATAACTTCAGCTTCAGTTGTTGAAGTAGTAACAATTGCTTGTCTTTGGCTACACCATGAGATGGCTCCTCCTGCATATATCATAACATATCCCGAGGTTGATCGACTTGTTTTGGTACATCCACCAAAATTCAAATCACTGTAACAATGAAGCACACCTTTTGTCTCTGTAGCGTGGTATGTTATTCCATATCCAACTGTGCCAGCTATATAGCGGAATACTTTCTTCACCCTGACTATTATCTTCTGCAGATGGGTTTTCGATGATCTCAAAAGAAATCCTACACTATAGGCCTGATTCCCACCATCAGGTACATAAGGGCACCTACAGCTTGCCTATATGGAAAATCAGAGTTTTTGGTTTCAGACTTTTGCAATCTTCTATTCTTTAACATGGGTTTTACCACAGGTTTACATTCCTTAAATCCAAAACACTTAAGTATCTTTCTGGCATATCCTTTTTGACTGATAGTTATTGAGTTGCCTTTATGATGCTCAATTTCAAGACCCAGAAAACAGGAAACTTCTACTGAGATCTTGAATTTTGTTTTCAGCTTCTTGATGAACATTTCAAGGACCTGTTGGTCAGTTGCAGCAATTAATCCATCATCAACATAAACACTATCAATAATTTTCAAACTTTTCTTTCAGGAATATAAAGGCCTGGATCAGCTTCACACACTTGCTTTAACCCTTTGACGCGCGAAAAAAAAGTTCGCTCAATTTTTCAAAGTAAAATTAATAAATGCAATGTATAGAACCTAAGAACAGAGAAAATACCTTTAAAAAAAATTACAGTACATTCCCCCTCGAGGGGGAGGTGGTTTCATAGGAGTACCACCGCGCACTTAAGACATAATTCTCGAATGAACAATATATGATTTGGATCAGATTTGTAAGATTATTCTTTATATATTTTGTAATAAATTTACTAAAACATGCAATATTAAGTATTAGAATTACATTTTAAATGTTAATATAACTATAAGGGATTAAAATCAACTTCAATAGCCAGATTTTTCATTTTTTTTCTTTATTATTAAATTATTAAAACATGCAATAATACTAATAAAAATTATCTTCAAAAGATTAAATATTAGCAAACTTAATTGAGAGAAAGAGGTAAACAAAAATAATATTAAAAGAAATAGTACCAGCTATATTAGAACATATATTCATCATCCAAAAGATTCGACCTCTCTTCAGTATAAAAAGAACGTAAATGAGATGAGAAAAAATTTCCATTCGAGAAACACATCACCATTTCAATATAAACAAAATCCCCAACCCCAAAGCAATGGCAAAACCCCCATAAATTATTAGTTACTTCACTGCCTGAGTCAGAAAAAAGAAAAACAAGGGGAATATCTCTTACGCGTGAGTGCTACAAGTCGGACAGTTTTCATGTTCTAAACGCGCGGTGGTATACGTACGAAACCACCACTTAGATTACTTATTATGAGGCAGTTCTTTTTATAATTTATCATTCTAAAAATTAGTTATGCTATGAACAGCATATGCAGCAAAAATGTACATAACTTACTTTGAATTTTTATTTGCTAAAGAAACTTTTTTTGAAAGTGTTCAAAAAAGGTTTTTAAAACGATGCATTTTTTTCACAGAAAGAAGAGTTTTTTTGTAAAGTGCTGACATCTAGTATCTTTTATGAAAGATAAAAGATATCTGTAGAACTATTGGTTTCATTCAAATATCACTGCGCGTTTAGAGGTATTTTTTAGGAAATGGTGGTTTCGGAGAGATACCACCGCGCGTTAAAGGATTAAAGCCAAGATCTGTTAAAAATTCACCAAAACACTTGTTCCAACAACGTGGCGATTATTTTAAACCATATAGGCTGCATGCTTGAGTTTACATACTCTTCCTGAGCCATCTTTGAAGCCTTCTGGGTGTTGCATATATATGGTTTCCTCCAGATCTCCATATACATCAGATTGAGTTTGTGATATGGTCGCTCTTTGGTGACCATATCGTTGATTGTCAGCGTGAATTAGAGGTGTGGGATTCTCAAAATGAATAGACATTTTAAAATTCTTAATATCACTTTATTAAGAATATAACTTAAACCTCTAATAATTTAGATAAATTTATATAAGTGAGAATCTAATGAACCAAACACACAGCAATAGTTAAACCGAATTGCGTAATTTAGACCACTTTATCTAAATAATTATATTATCCGCCTACTCTCAATTCTGATAATATTACAAGTCTTAATATCAAATAATCAGTCCTACCTTAATTCAACTTAACTTCAATCTTTAGATGGAAACGTCTGGGCGCGTGTGCAATGGTATGCACCTTGTAGTAATGGCTGGGTTTTTAGGTAACTTTACGCTTGGCTGTCAATTCACGCTTGTATCTCCTCCAAACATAACATTCATCAAATTGCCATTTTGCTTACTGAAATTTCTGTATTTTTAAAAGCTATCTTATTTGCATTTTTTATTCGCATTTCGCTTCTTGGATTTTGGTTGGAAAAGAGTTGCCATTAATCTTGGCCGTCAAAGAACCCAGAGGTTATGTTAAAGAAAATATACGCGTGAGCCCATCACAACATTTGAATGCTTCACTTGCCAAATCGATTAACTCCATTTTTGGAATTTTATTAAATTTTAATATCAAAGCACTTCATTAGCTCCTAACTGTACATATTCAAAACAAATTTTTCTAATAATAAGTATTAACACCACTAAATGACAAAATCGTTTTAGCCGTTGAATAATAAGTAATTTATGTCAGAAGCCAATCTGATTAACTCCATACTATAATGTATTTATATCATAATAAAAATCTATTTAACCAGCTGAACTATTTTTCCTCTCCTACGGAGACATCTGTAAGTTGTTCGTGTAATTTCATTATTCCCATTAGACGACAGCTGTTATCACTCACACGAACTAAGTACGAGAAAAATAAAATATAAATTAGTTGTATTCGAACTGTGCCACAAGTGAAGATACTTATAAATTTCAATTTTATTGTGAATTCTTTTTTTTAAAAAAAAATAAACCGTTATAACATTAAGATGGAAGATGTTAATAAGAATTATTTGAGTAAGGAAAATAATGAATCGGACTGTTTTAAATTTATTGAAATCGCTTCAAAGTACAGAAATACAAGCTGAATCAATTGAAATGAAATTTCTAGAAAGGGGACACAGTTACTTGTCTAATGATTCACAATTTGCGATCATGGAATCTCAAGCAAAAAAAGTTAAGAATATCCTTTTGCCAGATGATTGGTTTAATATAATAAAAACCTGTAAAAAGAAAGCACCGTTTCATATGGTTCAAATGACGCATCAGGACTTTTTCTCTACAAGTACTTTAGAAAATTCTATCAATAATAGAAAGGTATCAGTTACAGGGATACCAGTAAATTGGCTCAAAATGCACTGGATAAAATTAGAAAAGTCAAAACCCATCTGATACAATTTAAGTATGACTTTAACGAAGATACCGAATTTAGTGCCATAAATATACGAAAAAGTGCAGCAGGTAGACCACTATGTCTGATCCAGCCTTTGTTACATCCAACAGGTAGAACAGTGACAAGAGGAAAGATATGATGGACTTGTTGAAATTTATTCCTCCTATTAAACACGAGTATTATAAAATTTTAAGGACAAATCGACAGGATGGGAATTCAAATACAGCTAACGAAGATGACATCACATTTATAATGATGACAACGCAATTTAAACAAAGTAATAATACTTGTAATATTATGTACGAGTAACAGAATAGTTATTATTCATTTGTGCAAAACTTTTTAATAAAACATGTTTATATAATGACATTTTTCCCCGTAATAAAAGAATAATTAAAAGACTGGATTTGAATTAATAATTTACTTTCACTTGCCAAATCGATTAAATCCCCCAATCACGAAAAAATTGTAGTAATAATAACAATTACTACAAGTATATTCCGTCTTATACTCTCAATATGTTGTCAAATCAAATAGGCGTTTGCAATAATACAGTCTACATCATATTTTCAAATTTTTAATTTGAAAAGAATTTTAAAAAACAACATAATATTTTATCATTTTTCTCAACTTGTTTTATGGAGTTAATCAATTTGGCAATTGAAGCATCCATTTGTTTTATTTATTCAAGTAGAACTAAATTAATTTTGTTAAAACGATACCAAGCATGATTTTTTTTAAAACAGCTTGACAGGTGCAGCCATCTAGTGGCAGAATAATGAATTGTTTTTGTCCTCACAGAGATATGCCACTAATCAAATATTAAAATATTTTAGATACTTTATTAAATTCTATTATTCGGCTGATCATTCAAATGTACTCGTTATATGAGAAATGGCGACATCCGGAAAGCCATTAAAATCCATATTTTTAAATCTCACAATCAAAAAAATTGTTAAGAACTTTTTTAACTCTCTTCCTCATACCAATAATGTTAATATGTTGAATCTTAATATGACTGCAATGCTAATATTAACACCGAAAGACTGAGAAGAATTCTTCTCGACTCTTATAATCCACCTTAATTTTTATTTTCAGTACGATAATTTTATTAATGCACATTTTTAATAATAAATTTAAATTTCCTCTACTTTTGAAATGTTACTTTGGCTATCATACTTTGCTAAACAAGCCCCGCCCTATCTATGTTATACTTCTTTCTTAGACACCATTGGCAGCCAATTAGAGTCAATCTCCTCACACAGTGGCACACACAAGGGGGGGGGGCGGGCCCCCCCCCATAGCCCTTGATTTTTTTCCGATTGGTTATAATTCTAAGTATATAATACGTAAAATTTAATTAAATATTTGTTATTAATGATTAATTTTATTAATTAATGCTAATTATTTATTCAATAATTAGTTTTTTACTATGTTTTATTCCTGAAAATCGACAAAATCAAAAATAGCATGATACAAGAATGGTGAACTTTCAACCCCGGATCCCCCTCCCCTTGAAAAATTCCTGTGTGCGCTACTGTCCTCACATCCTAAAAACAATCAGAGAGCAGTCCACTTAACTCTCTTCCATGCATTCAAAAACATCTAATCGAAACGAACTTTTTCAAGCGATTGGCTCAGCCAATCTGGAGCCTCCATCTCTCAGGATGAAAAAGTCCACCGTCGCTTCCACATCCACCTCTTCAGATATGGTATTATATAAGGGGTGTTCAAATGAAAGTGATTCGAGTTATGTATCCATGAAATGGGTAAGGTCAGAATTGAGACAGATACAGAGATAGAAAACAACAATATTTAATGAGCGAAATGCATACAAAATTTGCTAAAAGAAATCACTCATGGTGTTTAGGCAGGCGACTCATTGCTTAGAAAGGTTACGAATTCCATCCGTGAAGAACGATGTTGGTCAGTTCAGAGCTGCAGCCTTTACGCCATCGTCAGAGTGAAATCGTTGACCCATTAGGCCATCAACATTACCTTCCCGGTTGACTGCTGAGCTCTGAATGTTTAGGGCCTATGTGAGTCGGGATGTTTCCATTGCATACATACGCGCGGACTTCCGGCTGGAAGTGAGGACATCAGGTTTCATCCTCTGCCACTATGTCGTCACCGTTATCCCTGTAACGCAACAAATGCTGTAAACTCATGCCCATTCCGGCTTACACCTTTCTAGTGTTAAAAACTTTATTACAGCTTGTTGATCCGTTTTGGACGCAGTTGTATCCATACCAGCTATTTTTAAATGAATGCCACGTCCTTACTGATGCAGTTGTAACAAATCTGTTTGCGCACGCATTTGCGTGGTACATACACCTTCACTATCGCGTTTGTTTCACGAAAATACTTTGAAAACTATTCGTATGCGAAGCTTTGAATTACTTTCATTTTAACTTACCTAATACCTCTGTAGTATCAATTATATCTTCATTTTCACAACGAATACATCAACTTCATCAGGCACACAAAACTACATCTTCAGAATTTCTTCCCTTTGAATCATCAGAAATACAATCACTTTTTTCATAATTTTTTCTATTTCTTTCTAAATCAGAGTATAACGATATTTATAATATTTTTTTTAAATATATGAATATGAATTAAAACTTAGTTTTTTAAGAAAATTTTTTTTAATTATGGCCAATTATAAATGAACTAAATATCAAATCAATTCGAATTAGCATGAAATATGACAAGATAAAAACAAATTTCTATGTAAATTTTATGTATTACTATTTTTTTTTAATTGACTAGAACGAAAACATCATTATATATATGTGGCACACAATGTTCAAGAGTTCTTCTTTACCCATCAGATTGAACCGCTTCCTTGGGCTGCTTGTTCTCCCGATCTATCGCCAATCGAAAACGTGTGGTCCATAACGACTGGCCTGGGATACGCCACCCGCTGCTACACTTACTTTGCCAATATGTGGAAGCCGCATGGACTGCTGTGCCCGAAGGATTCATCCAAAGCCTCTTTGACTCTATGCCGAAGCGTGTAACAGCAGTTATTGCCTATAATGGCGGCTACACTAAATACTGATTTTTTCATCATCCATTCATCCCAAGAGGCTGTAATTTTAACTGTTTGATCTTTGTACAACATGTTATCTTCAAAACAAATTTCGCTGTGATATCTCTGGTCCTTCTTAGTGTTGCATTTTATGTGGCCACAGCAGTGTATAATTTGAGAGATACAATTTTATAAAGTGCTTCACACACACACTTGTTTTGAAAGATGCATAAAAATTCAAATTTGCAATGAATTCAAGTAATTTTCATATTAATTAAAAGCATCAAATTTAATTTATTATTGAATTTTTTATGTAGGAATAATTGTGCTGCACAGTTAGGAAAATTCGCTATCAAACATTACCAGAAAAAAAAGAACATTTTTACTATCACTTGGGAACACTAATTAACAACAAGAAAATGGAAAACAAATGTTATTGTATTCCATTGTTTCAATACTTTCCAATGAAGACAAAAATAAAAGCAAAATATGTTAATTAAGATGGTCATCTTTATTTTGTGATATCAAACAAAACCTTTATTTAAATCCAGATAGTAAATAATATTTTGTGTGCACTAAAATCTATTCAATATTTTTTCTGCAGAGATCAAACACACAAATCCATTCTTTCTTTTAAACAGATTTATGGTATAAGCATAACAATTTTTTGTGCATTTAAATCCAACATACTGGGATTCTCCATTGACTTCAAATTCAAGAGATTGAATTCATTGCAATTAATTCTTAGGCTTAGACTCAATTATAAAATGAGATCTCTCTCTAAGGTATTGTTCTCTATTTTCGACTCCATGTAAATATTCAGAAAGAATTACTATTACTACACTCTTCTCATTAGAAAAAATATTAAATTTTCATGCAAAAGAAATCAAATTTATATTGTAATTTTAGTTTTGTAAATGTGTCACTTGTATTCCCTCTCCTCAAAATTTCAAAGATTTTGCTGAAAAGCGAAAAGATGGGGAAGGGATAAACACTTAACTCGCTCTTGCATTTTCTTCCAATTTGAGAGAGAAAACGTTACGTATGATTTATGGTCACTGCCAGCAAATGTTTTACTACGTTTCCTGGAAGTGATTCCTTCTTAGAGTAGTATTGTTCAAAACACTCAATATCTGCAGCTTGTGCTAGTCGTACTAAGACCCTTACACTTGCTCCCTATTTCTGAACCAGCAGATCAGTGGTGATTTAAGCTCATTTCGGGCCCTAGGAGCAGAAGATCTACAGGCCCCATTGAGACTGGCGGATCGAAATTTATAACTAAAACAAATCTGGTTAAGTCCAGCTTATCCGGGCCCCTGTGAGTCCAAGTACCCTTTGTATAAACCGATTCTCTCTGCAGCAGATAATCTTTTGTAGATCGTTTCATTAAATGCATGTTTTTTTCACTATATGCGTCGTTTTCCATGTATCTGTGATCTTTGGCAGTTGCTATCGCCTCAAGCATGTGGGGAAACTTCTGAAAACAATGCCATGTGTCCGTTTCTCTTTCCTTTCCCACCCAAAGGGATTGTTGAACGATTCAGATGGCTTAGATTAGAAATAAGTCGATCTTAAAGCTAGCACTTTCATGTGTCCCTGCATGATATAACTATATTTCAATAATTAAACCAACTTCCAAAATTAATATATTTCTAATATTGATGTAAAATTTAAAATAGGGGATATTTGTGCGTACATATAGTAGAAGAAATTAAAAGTTATGTGTGTGTTCCACATTTTTCTAAAAGAAGATAATAAACATTATATACACATATTAAAAACTTGCAATATAATTTAAAAAGTATTTTATTTCTATTAAAGACGCGCGCGCGAAATATTACATCAACAGAGAAATTTTAGAACGTGAAAATGTTCAAAAAAGAATGCTTAAGAAATCACTTTTCTCCTTTCAAACAAAAGTGGATGTTTCAATCAACACCGGATTAAGATTTGTTCCTTGGTCATAGCCAATATTTAAAAACTGTTATTTTTAGATTTGTTGGTAGATCCTAGCCAATAAAAACATAAACAATTGCATTTGGTTATTTTCAGAACTTTAAACGAGAATAAGTAATAACACAATATCAAATAACGTATCGCATTCCATTCTGTTACTTATAATATCAAGGAACTGAAATATCTTTAAGCTTTATGGATAGGGTACAAAAATGAAAAATTGATAAAAAAGAGTTGGTATACTCAACTCTGAGACAATCATATTTCTCTTAATTTGTAAAAATTGAAAATCTACTGATTTTTTTTCTCTTGTCATTTCAAACTTTTGTATGTATCTATATTTATTACAATTAAAATTAAATATTGAAATTTTCACCCTAGTCCGAAAAAGTTTATAAATTTCAATTCCTCTGTTGTTTTTTGTTTCATGTAATAATTAGTACTTGCAGAAATTTTACATAATGAATCTTTGATAAAATCAAGATTTTTTTTTTTAAACCCCTACTCAACTATTAATCTAAATACTTTTCTGAATATAGTAACCTTTAAAAATTAAAAGCTATAAAACATATTTTTAACATAAAATAAAAATATTTATGTTCTAACTGTATAGAATTATTCTTCATAATAGAGATTTTTATATCTAGAATTATATTACAGAAACCTATCATGAAATGCAGATTTCTAAACATAAAAAGAAGTTGAAAAATGAAAATGACTAATTTTAAGACATTAGATAATTAAGTATTACAAAAAAAGAATAGGTTTCATTTGAATAAATGGCCTGATCTGAAAACACACCAAATTATATATATTATTTTAATTGCATGACTTTTTACAAACAATTTTATTTCATATTTGTTTTTTTCACTAAAAATTAGAAATTTGCTATGCTTTTTATTTTAGTTTTAAATTTATGTTTGCACTATAATTGATGTTTCGGTTATGGATGTTTAGTGATCTGATCACAAACAGTGGGCTTCCAATCTCGCCATTGTTTCGAGTCTTAATTTTATCGAAGATCCTTCATATAAAATATTGAAGTATACTGCATTTTAAATGGAATTGTTACCCCAAATTTCCTACACAGAGTAATATGGAAGTTAGGGAAAAGCTCCGAGCTCTGGTATCATCCTTGTTACTAAACTGCAGTTCAGAATCATGAAATCCACCGCGTATCCAAATTAAAATTCATATTTGGGAGTAATTTTTAACCAATCTCTTATTTTACGGTAACATCTTTAATAAATAGATTATGCATGCAGAAAATGATAATTCAAAGAATAAAATTTTGGAAATCACTTCTATTGTATAAATGCTATAGTAAGCTAAGGCTTCGACCAATTGGTACATTTCTGTTTAAAAAATTAATACATAGCATGTTATACAGAAATCAATATAAACCATTATTATGTAGATTATTTCAAACAAATTCAGGTGGTTTATATTACGCAGTTAATCATACTAAAAAAATTTTAATGAACAAAATTCCCAGATCATTAAGAACAGAAATATTTTTGAAAAATGATTTTCATGTATCTTGAAAATGATGAATCAACTTTAATTTTTTCTCATTCATTTGAATTAATATAATCGTAACATTTCCTGCCGTTCAATTGATATGAACTCTTAATTATTTCCCAGCATCTTTTTCAATACAAAGTGTACTTTTAATTCAATGAATTGTGTGATTCCATTTATTTAATACCAAAATCCTACAAAGAGGTATTTCTTAATTATTTAAATAATTTCAAGAAGTGTTTAAAAATTTTAAGATGAGTCTGTCTCCTTTCTCTTTAAGCCTACTACCAGTATTTTTTCACTCCTGAAGACAAGAGTCTAAAATGCACAATGTTTAAAAGATTTGTGATACTTAAATACATTTCGGCAACAAGTGAAAGTATAAACGGGGGAAAAGAACAGATGAGAAAGAGATATATATATACTAGCATCTATACCACATTAATTAATAAATATGTTTCTTTCAAACATGCATTTTGTTGAAAAAGTTCTTATTCTTTTATCATTGCATAGTGTGCCCCCCCCCCCCTAATTTTACTAACTAAAGAAACATATATATATTTTTTTTCACTATTTTGGATTATTGTTTCTCTTCAGTCCTTCAATAATCAACACGTTTTCAGTAAAACTATACATTCCTTATTTTTTAAAGGTTTTATTTTTATATAAAAATTATGGAATTATAAGAATAAAGAATGAAACATCAAAAAATTTTCCTTGTACGAGACTATTTATTCCAAGAAATGCGAGATTGAATTATGTATTATTAATATTTGTCATAAACAAGGAATTTTTATATAAGTGAAACACAAAGCGGGCTGGTAACAGCTAGTATTTTTATATAATTAATCACTGAACAAAACTCGCAGTGTTTCTTATTTCGTACTCGTTGAAGATATTTAATTAAAATTGTAGATCTTTTATAATGAAATGATTAGAGAGAGAGAGAGTTACAAAAAGTGAAGTCTAAACTGGTGATCCTTAGTTTAAGACAAAAAGAGAACCATAGTAACGAAGCAACGAAAATAAAAGAAACAGATTCTTAGAATAACTTGAATGATAGTTTTCAAATATTTGAACCACTCCCCTATTCTTGCCAAAAGAGGGGTCTATAGAGCTATATCCTAAAAACGATGCTATAATTATTGACCTCAAAGTGGACCCCTTCTAAACGTGAAACATCAGGAGAATTGTTATCGTTAGTTTTGATCAAAAATAAAAGGGTGTTTAAATTTACAAATGTTTCTAATTTCAATATTTTTGTTTGTTCTCTATTATTATGAATGGAAAAATAAAAACTCACTCATTTTCATTGAAAAGAATTTTTCCATCTTATATATATATATTGTTTTTTAAAAAAATCATTCAATTATTTTACACAGTGAAATTATTATAAAAGTGTTTTACTAAATGAGATAAGTTGATACAATTGAAAGGAAAAGAAAGAGAATCATGTAGGACTTTAATGAGTAAAGAAATTTTAAAAACATTAGCAAATTCTATTGGGTTTTTTTTTTGGGGGGGGGGTTAAATTGTGTTAATTTGTTTTATAAAAAATGCTAAAATTTGGATATGTTAACTTGATAAATATATTTATATCCCTAACGAACTCTTGATTGATCGATTTTCTGTACAGTCATGTGGAGCAGGTAAAATATCAATTTTATCCCCCTTTCTAGCATTTACTTAAGAGATTTTATAATCTGTAGCAGAAATGAATTTTCTTACACTATTCACAAATTTATGCAATATCAACAATTTTTTCGAAAAACTATAAATGAAAGAAAAAAAAATGAAAAATGTGAAATAAAGTACCGTACTATAAGTATATATTCACTTTCAAATTATACCTCTTTTAACTGTTATTTATTTTTTAAAAAACTCAGTATGAAATAATCTATGTTGTGTGTTACAAATCAACTCTGAATAAATGGAGGAAAATTCAGCAAAGTATTTGATTATTTCGAAAAGTATGAGTAATTATCTCCGTTAGAAATTAAGGTATATAATCATGGAGATAAAACAAATAATATAAATTTAGAATAAAAAGGTATATGCAGTGCCGGTTTATCCATCGGGGAGGGCACCCAGGGGCCCGAATAAGCTGAACTTAACCAGGTTTTCTGTTAATAAATTTCCATCCGCCTGTGCGAAGGGGACCCGTAGACCTTCTACGCCCAGGACTCGAAATGAGCTTAAACTGGCACTGGGTATATGAAACTAGATTAAATTCTGCCTTAATGTTGAATACACATTCTTCATTGATTATACTAAAATGTGTGATTTGATATTTGTACCTTGTATTTGCAAAAGTAATGTGATTTACCTTCGTTTTTCAATTCCTCTCTACTATTAGTTCACTCTCTCCCTATATATATATATATATATATATATATCTTGTTCAAATTTTCAATCGTTAATAAAAACTTTTTATTCATCCATTCAAGTTTAAATACATTTTCTTAAAAACTTGTAGTGGATGACACTTGATGTTAATACAGTTCTTTCAAGTATTTATCCATTAATAAATTTTTTTTTTTAATTTTAAATTTATTCTGCGTTATTACGGACGAAGTTAGATTTCTCTGCAACAAATGGCACCAGTAAGTTTTTCTAAAGAAGTAGGAATTGAATTAAAATTTTTTTTATATATTACTTGTTAAATGATAATAATTCTTCGCTTTGAAAAAACAAACTTGAAATTTAACTTAGTTGACAAAAACACGCAGTTTTTTTTTTTTTTTATATATATATCTGAATTTGAGATGTAAACATTTTTTAACCGTGAATTCGAGAAATCGTTGAAACTACATTGGTGATATTTCTAGAAAACGTCAACGTTATAAAAAAAAAAAGCCGATTAGGAATACAATGTATTACTACGCGGAGTTTTCCCGTGATGGGAATCATACCGCACATGGTTGTTATAAACCGGTTCCTCTCAAGGATACGCCTTGGCAATCGATCTTTGGCTAGGGGGAAAAAAATGAGCGTTGGGAAAATGCCAGCCACCGATTTAAAAGATTTCCCAGTTTTTCTTGCATGAAGATCAACAAGAGTAAATGTAGATACAAGTTGGCTGACATTAACTTGCAGGCTGTGATGAGAATTTCAACAAGCAATCTGACTCATGATTACAAAAAACATTGTAGAAAAGCATAGTGGGGTACATTTGTCTCATTAAAATGATTCTATGATTAAATGTACTTGTAGCTATAGAAAAATGATTAAAAAAATAAATAAATTGAATAAAACTGCCACTGTTTTATTTAACTTATAATAATTATTTTTTACAATGAATGTAATCATTTTAAAAAAAGGTGCAACCATCCGGTATCCACCACTCCCCCAATGTAGCCCGCAAGCCAAAACAAGTAGCCCATCCCAGCTCTACATGATAATTTTCTTTGTAATTCTATTAATTAACGTATTTAAATTTTTGTCTAAAACAGCCATATTTCAAAAAGATAATAAAAAATTAATTATTATTTTTTCAAATATTTTAATTTTTCAAAAAGTTTTCGAGTGCCGCTTTTACAACTACGCCGTGCCACACTGCAGCAAGCGTGCCGCGGGTTGGCCAACGCTGCTCTATGGTACAGGTTGTACTCATTTTGCGCACTTCTCTGCAATGCGCGAAGCATTGATTCTGATTGGTTTTCATGTACTCCCTGTGTGCGTTCCTTCCCAGTATCAGCACCCGCTTCGTGACTCTTGTCAATAGTTTATTTCAAATTTTGTGATTATAGCTTTTGTGTGTGTGTGTGATTAACTTGAGTATCGAATCAACTTTATTCTGAGATTAGTAATTGTTTTATATGAATATACACACACTATCTAGATCTTTAATATGAACTGGATTCAACTGTAACCGTACCCTATAAATAGCGTCTGCTCCCGAGTTTCTAGAATCAGAAGTCTTGGTAAGCGTTATATGTTTTTTTAGATTTTCTTTTATTAAAATCACGACTGTATTGCTGATAATACTCTCCTCCCCCAAGAACTGTTTTAATCTTTTAAATAATAACTGAAATATAGAAAAACATGGAGACACCGCCATATGATTCAGAAGATGACGTAGCGACTAACCCTAAGAAAAGAAAAATCGAGGAAGCCGCCGATGTTGAAAAAACAGAATCTACATCAGTTGAGAAAGAGTCGGAGAAAAAAGAAAAAGTTTTACAAATGGCGGTTAAGGCATTTTTCAATAGAAGAAGTAAAGTAGAACCTGGGTTTTATTTAAACACTCATGGAGAAAATGCTGCGGTTGATGTAGATGATTATAAATCTGGTCGAGCTTGCGAACCTGTGTGTATGGATGACATTTATCAATTATTGCTCAAGTCAGTGATAGGTTATAAGTACAAACTCCGTTGGGCAACTCTACATGGGACACGAAATATAAGTAAAACTCTATTGTTGGTTGTTGAAGGATTTACTAAATCTGAGATATTGGAAAATACTTCAGAATTAAATATGATTGACATGTTTCAACAAGTAGTCGAAACTGCATCCTCAAATATTCATTTTGCCACTGAGCTTTGTTCGCTCCATCAGATTGCAGATTTTCATGTTCGAACTCGAGATACCTTTTCTACAATGTTTACAAGAGAACAAAGAGCTAAAATTGAAGCACCATCAAACTATACATCTCCTTCAAAATTGAATCTTCTGTTAAGTCCTATACAGATGCTTATGGAGAATTACCCATGTCCTGGAAGTAATTATACAAAATCGAGGTGCAATAATTACATCTATACTAAAGAAACCTATGCTTCTGCTACTATAGATTCCCCAATGTTTGCTATAAATTGCCAAATGTGTGTAACAGAAAATCGCCCTCGTGTACTCACTAGAATCACTGTTGTTGATGAAAACTTAAGAACAGTTTTTAACTCTATGGTCAAACCAGATTGCAAAATTACTGAATATGCAACACATTTTAGTAGTATTTCTGAAAATGTGTTGAAAGGTGGAACTGTCAAGTTAAGTGAAGTGCAACAACAGGTGCAAAAGTTACTTCCTGCAAATGCTATATTAATTGGACAGTCCCTTAATTATGGTCTACATTCTATGAGAATGATTCATCCCTATGTTATTGATACAAGCATTATTTTTAACAATACTGGAGTTAGAAAGAAGAAACTTTCCTTAAAGCATCTTGCTTCAGTATACTTAAATAAGGACATCCAAGTTGATGGTAAAGAACATGATCCTGTAGAAGATGCTGTAACTATGATGGAGCTTGTTCAGTTTAGATTGAAACAACTTGCTCAGTTTCCTAAAGATTTTTTTTATAATCAACAACTATCTTCTGTGCTTCAAACTACAGAAGATACTGAATTGCCTGCTTCCGAAGTTGGTCCAAATTCTGTAAAGGCTGAGCCTTGTTTTTTTTCTCTTACATCAAAATTTTCAAAGAAATGCAGTTTGATTGGTAATGAAGTTTCTCTCAAATATTACTATGGTAAAATTTTAAATGAAAATACAGAGAAAATAGTTAAATCTAACAGGAGAGATATAATAAATACTACTTTAGATCAAATATCAAAGAAGGATCTGGTTATTACTCATGTTTGTTATAATCCATTTACTCAGCTGAATGCTTATGAAGAATTTAACGACATACTAAAAAGACTATACAATGCTTATGATGACAGATATATGTTAATGGTTCTTATATCTGGTGTAGATGAAACTAATTATTCTGATATCAAAAATGGTCTCTTTATGTCAGCGTTTAAGGTACCAAAAAAAAAGTGAACTTTTATTTTATATTAATCTTAATGTTGCAAATATTATGTTTTTTTTTTAATGTTAGTAAAGCATTTTTTATGTTCCTTTTAATTAATTGTGATATATATTTTTAAAGATAGTCAAGCTTTTTCCTTATAGGTTTTAGGTATTTATATCATTCCTACTTTATTTCATAATATTATTTGCATATGTATTTATAAATTTCACTGAATGTATTTTAGAAAAATTTTCATATTATTCATTTATAGTTATTTGCATTACCTTATATTTGGATTAGTATAAATCTGACCTAATGGGAAAGGTTGACTAAAAATTCCTTTAAAGGTATATTTAGTTTACTGAATGACTTTTTTATTTTTCATGACAAATTTGATTGCATGTTATTTATATGCACAGTTCACTTGAATAAATTGTGGACATAAATTTATTAGGTGTAATTTTGCTCTGTTTTTAATATTGTTGTGTTTATGTATTATGAACCTAATTTTTTTGAGGCATAAATATAACTCTTGATTAAATTTGGTTGAAATGTATGAAGAATTAGTTGTGTTTTGATAAAAAGATAAAAATAAAGCAGGATTGGTCAGTGAATAATTTTTGATCTTCTGTATAGAAAAAATTACTTTTATATGGAAGTGGGAGCTTCTTTATTGTAAAGTTTCTGCAATAAGTCTATTGGCAGTTTTTTTCATTGCCAAATAAAACAGGGCTGTAAAAAAATTTCTCTTAATGCAAGAATCCCTCCCAATCCTCCATGAGTGGGAGCGAAAAATCAATTTTGGAAACTTTGATGAAGCAAAAAAAAAAATGGAATAAAATAGTATAATAGGCTTAATTTCCATATATTATAAAGATTTTTAACATGTAAAAAATATTTTGTAAAAAGAGACTAAATATGTTTTTAAGAATTAATAGTTAGGTAGTTTTAAGAATAACAAAACTGATTTAATTTAAGCAAAAAACAATGTATTTTAAATGGTTCAGAACTGTTATGAATACCAATTAAAACTTATAATTAATTAAACATAAATATAATAAAAAGACGAAACTCTTATTTAAATTGTACACATAAAAAATTAACATACTCATCAACAATGGATGTACAAAAAATTGCCCTACCATAACAAAATGAGTACTCAACAGCAAAAAATGATTTAATTTGATGTTAATGATGCTTTCTAAGAATTCTTATCTTGAAATATTTCATTGAAGTTATTTCAAGTAATGTCTTAACAGCTGAAAATCTTAAGAGTGAAAGAAGAATTTAGGTTCCAAAGACTGTTTTCTAGAAGTTCTGGAAATATCTAACAGACTCTGCACCTTTATTTTATAGAGTAATCTCATTGAAGAGTTTGTCATTTCCTTCTATGGAGGAAAGGTAGCCAAAGAAAGTGGGGGAATTGTCCTCAACGATCTATAAATAAAAAAAAGTCTTAATGCTGAAAGAACCCCTGGAAAGATTTTAATCACCATAAATTTTTTTGTGCAAAGTGCTATTTTAAAATGAACATTTTGGAAGGATGTTTAAGCTTTCTAGATAAAACTCTTGGTATGCTACTATACTCCTTCCTTCTAATCACAGTCCATGAAAAGCTTTCCTGTCCTGATACTCAATTCGGGTGTGAAAAAGTACAGGATCAGGAATCCGTGGCATATATTAGAATGGTGTTAGGGGATTAAACTCCACCCATACAGATATTTATGTAAAGATTACTCCTGGGTGCTTTTGTGAATGTGTTTTTTAAATGCAAACCCTTCCCATAAAAGTAGTTCTTAATGCTGCTGTCATAAATATAAATAAAAGTCTGTTTTTTTTATAAATTTGTGTGAATAGTCACACTATTCATTTCTCTATCATGTTTCTGCATATTTTTCATACATGTGTGGAAATGTGTAATCTCTAAACTGAATTTGTATGAAGTTTTAAGTGTGTAAATATTATTTAATCAGGATTTGGTTTAAGTGCAGAATAAGTGGCCTCTTGGCAAAGCCAATTTTTTTACCAACCAGAATGTGTTCCTGAAACTACTTATATGTAGTGATAGGTGTTTCAAGAGTAATAAAGCAAAGTCGAAGTAATGAAGATGTGAATTCACTCTGGCATCTAGGTAAACATTGCCAAGGGCCCATCTATTCTACACTTTAACCCAGGATTTTATCATAATTTTTCTTCTGGTTTTATAATTTTTATACAGGTAATATTTTGATGGCATTATATATTGCTTTAATATTCATTGAAAAATATTATATTAACTGCTATTTTATGTTTTATTGCATGATATGCATTGGTACTCAATGAAATAATTGTATAAGTTTTTTGTACTTGGATGTTTTAAGCATATTTATAAAAAATACATTATTGTCTGTGATGTTCAGATAAAAATTTTAATAAACTTCTGCAAGATATAAGGTTTTTAGCATTTTAATTTATTAGAAATGTGGGTCTTAAATATATGTCTAAATAGTAGTGTTTTGTGGTCTATTCATTTTCTGTCTCATCAATAATCATAAATTTTTTTTACTCTTTTGCTTCAGAATATTTTATTCTGTATATGTATGTGCCAAATAAATATAATTAGTATGTCTGTTATTGTGTGTATGTGGAGAAATATACATTCCCTTATCATGGTTATTTTTTTTCTATGCAGCTAATTGCATACATATATATTATAGTTGTATCCAATTTTTGAAAAACAACATTATTTCTTCTGATGTGGTTGATGTTAAAATCAATGAACTTTTTGAAATTGCTATTGAAAATTTTCATGTTATAGAATGAGAGAAAACATTTATGCATTTCTGTAAACATAGTTATTTTTGAAGTATTTACTTTAAATCTTATATATATATGTGTATATGAGCTATCTAATGATACATTTATTAATATTTCTTTTATTACTACTACTACTTTATTGTATTGTGTCTGTATATGTATATTCAACTGAAAATGTGTGATAATATTTAAAATTCTTATGAGTGATCATATCAATCATTCTTCCATCATCATATCTATATGTTATTTATTATGTCTGTGTATAAAATGTGTATAATGTTTGGAAAAAATGTGGTTCACATGTTAAAATATCAATCAGATTCTTAAGAAGATAACTTCTGTTGATTTTATAAATGTTAGAAAGATTTTATGGATGTACGTGTGCTTAAATGAGAGACAATGCTTTATAATAAGGTGACCAACCATCCTCCTTTTAAAGGTTCTGTCCTTCTTCAAAAAGTGTCCACCTTTTCAATATTTTAGAACTGATCTGTTAATCTCTGCATTCAGAGATGAATCAAACATGTTTCCAAAATGTCGAAGAATGGTCTGAAAAAAATATCATAGGAAATAACAGTTTTCAATGGTATTTTTTGACTTTGTCGCAAGTAAATTGGGCAGATATAGAAAATTACGTTGAGTTTTTATCGAAAGAAATGCCTGATATTAAAATCAATGACAATTGTCTGTTTGAAGTAGAAAGAAGACTGAATGTATGTTTAAATTTTAATAAATTAGAACAATTGGAAAATCAACATGCTGAGAAATTGGTAAAAGATGGGTGAAATTACTTAAACCATTTAAAAAATGAACACATTCCATATGAAAAATGTAATTATTCTTGTTGAATTTGTTGCGCTGCCCTGGAACTAATGTAGCAGTTGAAAGAGTTTTTTTCAGTTGGTAATGATTTTTGTCAAGTGACTAGTGAGAAATCAAAATTGAATGTTAATATTTTAGTTACAGTGCTTACTGTAAAATTCAATATGAAGAATATTTTTTACTTGAACTTTCCGATATAATAGAAAATGATACATTGACAAAAAAAAAAAAAAAAAAAATCATTCAATTCAAAAATACTTGTTTAAGATAATAATTAAAAAGAATGTAAGTGTAATTAGCATATTTTTGTTTGAATTAATAAAACGTTTCATATATATTTAAGTTGTCACTTTCTTAAATTTTGCATCCTCTTTTTCATTGTAAAAAAAATGGTCACCTTATTTATAAGCATTTTACTTGTGATTATTTTTCTCTAGTCATTTTTTTTTTTCATAATTTTATTTATTCTTTCTTTATACATACCATATATCTAAAATGATAGATATGAGGATGCTCAGAGGGCAGAAGCTGTAAAAATGCACATTTTGTTCTTAAGAATAAAGTTTTTGTGTTATGCTTATGAAATCACAAAAGAAGAGAGAAACATAAGATGAATGTTTCATCAATTCTGTGACAGTGATCTCTACAAAAAAGCAAAATGGGTACTAGTTTTTGACCCAAAGTGCAGCATGTTGGCCAGCTCTATAAAATCTGGCTAAAATAAATACTGTGCATGACTAAATGAAAATATATACATATTTTAAATATTCTTATGAGTAATAGTCATGTTCATTCTTATGTCACTGTATCTAGTTAACCTTTGGAAAATGTTACGTGTGTGTGGTTCATGTTGAAACTGTAGTAAACCAGGCTCTTATTCAGATTACCTCTTTTAATTTCCTAAATTTCAGAGTGATTGTTTGGATATATGAATTCTTAAATAAAATTGCTTTTGTGGTATTTAAGAGAGCATTTTTACTCCCTGTAAATTTTATGTGATTATTTTTCTTTAGTAATTTTTGTCGCTTTATTTTGTGTGGTTACATTTATTGTTCATTTTGCATCTAAGAAAGATCAAGATGCAGAAAAAGCACATTATGTAGTAGAAAACTTGGAGGGAAAGTAATATATCGAAAATTCTTTCTTTGTAAAATTACCTCCCCTCCAAAAAAAAAATTGTTATACACTGTTAATGATAAAAAGAAAAGTGTTGTCTGATAAAGTTTTAATCTGAAGTGCTGGCAGTCACCCAGCTTCATGAAGCCTTCCTAGAATGAATACTCTGCATATGTGCAAACGAAAATGTTCGGTAATTTTTTTTTTTGTTACATTCTTGTGAGTATTTGTAGCATTTTATTTTCCCCTGTGATGTTTAGTTTCAATACGTATTTTTCTTTACTATATAATATGCACACATCTCTGAGGAAATTTGTAAAATTATTTCTTATGTTTCATGTAAAGGTATGAAAAGCAAGATCTGCTTAAGTCAAACAGTTCTGAAGACTTCAGTCCATCTTTTTATTGTTTAATGAGTGTTATATAAGAAGAGCATAAGATTTTTAAATATGAATAAAACAAAAAAATTTTTAATTCGCTATTTTAATTGTTGACTTTTTTAAAAAAGGATGAAGTTATAAAATCAACTCTTAAATGATATATGTAGTAATGAGGTATACTTAGCAATAGATAACCAATTCGTATTTAAATAAAACTGAGAAGTAAAGAATTGTACTAAGTGATTGATTTCAAAACAAAAGGAAAATAGTAAAAGGGACATTTTTTTTTCAGTTACTGTAATTTACTTTGTGAAGTTTGTCTTGATCCATATTATAAAAATACAGCATAAATTATCTTTTTTACATGATCACATTCAAATAAATGAGAATTATCAAATGGACCTTGTGATTTATATTATGAAGTATTCTTGAGAAACAAATTGGATCTTTCAATATATTAGCTGTTTTTATACAAATTTACAGCATTGCCTATATGTTGTACATTGTAGAACATGATGACGAAGATGTGATATTTTCTCTTCCCTGTTATTAAAGATTTACCTTAACAAATATTGATTAAATGTTTTCTATGAAATCATGCCAGTTTGAAATAATGTCCTTTTTCCAAACTAAAATTGCTCTTTATTTTGTGATGTACAATATATAACCACATACATATTATGTTTTATATTAAGGCATTGCACGTGGGAAAACCACTTTTACGTTTTTTGCTATCTGTCTCTAGATTGCGGGTTATATAAAAGTATGTATTTATAGTAGATTTGTGTTAGAGAGCCAGTTTCGTATAAATTTTAAAAAATTCATAGAAAGAAGTTGTTGAATGTATTGGGATTTTACTGAATAACAAAATTCATGACCTGCATGCAATGTGTTAATATTTGTTATATTAATTTTGTTTCCCTCCAGAAAACTGAGAGCAGCAATTTTTTTTTAAAATATTGTCTTATTGTAAGGAGAAAATTGTAATTTAGGTATGATTTCATATAAGGTTAATCAGTATTGATAACTACTGAAAATGAAGTCTAAAATAACATAATTGCAATTTTTTTTCTTTTCCTTTCAATTTTAATATATACGTTGAATAATTTTTTTTTTCAGAAAAACATTCATGTGTTAAAAAGAATATAATATATTACTTATAATTGCCACTAATATTTTTTATTATTTGCATTCTATGTGTTAAGTTGAAATTTTCTGTCATATAAATAAAAATAGCAAACATTTGTTATTTATATACAACTAATTGGAATTTCTCAAACAAATGTTTAGCAATTTTTCTTAAGTGTAAGGAAAGTTCATTTTGTTTGAAGAATGTGTGTGTTGTTCAAAAAAGATAACAGAATTTAGTTAAAATATGCTTTTATTCAGCTGTATACTAGTGGTTTATCTGAAGTAATATTTTATAGTAAAATGATATGGAGAGTAGAGCAAAAAAGAATTTTTTTTATACCTGAATTGCATAAACATTTTTGGTACTAAATGTAATTTTAAATTGTAATACATTTTATGACTGTTTCTCACTTTTCCTGGTAATATTGTCACCCTTTGATGTGATTCATATGAATTTTCAAAATTTTACATGTGAATGTTTTGTATCTATCTATCTTATCTATATATAAATATGTATGTGCAAATTAATAAATGTAAAGTTTTGTGTGATGCAAGCTGTTTATCATTTGTTCCTTTAATATTCTATGTTTATTAACATAAATAACACGAATCTGGAGTTTCAGAATATATGGTTTGGTGGGGTCGGCACTCTTAGTTCTTCCGAACCTTCATCTCCATTCAGGACATTTTGGATAACAATACAAAAAGCTTTCAAATTGCCATTTAAAAAAAAAAATATTTAAAAAAAATAACTAAAAAGAGAAATAACTTTGATATGAATAAATTTACAAATAAAATAAAGATAAAATTCTTGACTTATAAAGGTTTTTTTTCGTGATCCGAGTGGGAGCAGCGATGCCTAGCCAATTCGTTTGCAGCTAAGGAGTCCGAGTTTAAGAGAGAAAATATATAGATACAAAAAGTTAGAATGAGTTGGTATCGAGTGGAGCTTCTGTGGATGTCTGAACAGAGATCAGCAATTTTTGCATTTAATTTTAGGTGAGATGCGCGACCAATCATTGAGTAGAAAATAGAGATAATTTAAGAATTAAAAGAAAAATAATATAGGTAAAAGAGAGCACATAATTAGAATTAAAGAAAAGCAAGATCAATTAGGATTTATCTGGTGTCTGTGGAAATTAAGATCAAGAGTATATTTTTCGATACTAGCGATCGATTTTCAGAGTTGTCAATTTTATTAAAGAAGTTGGTAGCATTTCTCCTGATCGCGTTTGTCTAATAGTGGGTATTTTACTCGCAGTCTGCATTCCTCATGAACCAGCGAGCGTTAAGAATTTGCCTGACAATTAAACTCTGAGCACACTTTCTAAATAATTAATATGAGTCTGCTGCATGTCCCCAAACACAAGAGAAGCGTAGGTCAGGATCGGTGGAACTAGCTTGAAATCACGGGGCTTGGCGCGATAAAGTAATCACGCCAAGCAGCGCTTGTTGTTGCTGGAATGGAATCGAAGATGGCGGCCTAGCGGTTGTTGTTACTAATGTCACCCGATCGGCAAAGGCCAGATCGAGGCCCACGAAATTCATCATGGTAAAGGGCTAAGTGGCGCCTGTCGTTAGCCGTAACTTTGAGCACCATACAGGTGACAATACTAGCGGTAATTTACTGATACACAATTTTAAAGAATTGTTTGGAAAAACATTGAAATGTATTTCAAATAAAGGATATAGGAAGAGATTGAGAATAACCAAGATCAATCAATAAATAATGAATATCAATATAATGTAATAAAAAGTAATATGTACTAATGTTTTTTTTATATATCCTTCGAACATATGAAATATATACAAGTGAAGAAGAACAGAAAGCATACAATTCAACAGAAGAATATACACATTTATTACAGATGATGATCCCAGCATATAACAAGAAGGGGTGCGCTGCTTTTCCTTTTCGAGACGGGAATCCATTACAGGCGAAAGGCCGACTTTCCCGAAGAATTTACAACCATGTCTTACTCGGGATTCGAACCCATTCACACTGCGAAAAACCGGTATTCAGAACTGAGTACAAAATACTCACTTTTGAATACGTCACATACTCAAAATAGCTCCGATGCAAACATACTCAAATTTGAGAATAGCCCATTCTCATCTTTGGCAACGAATACGCACTCAAAATTGTAAACATCACATACTCATTTTTGAACCTGTTACTGGATCAAATTTGAGAATATAACAGCTAAATGAGTGAGTAATGCACTCATTTATGAGTCAAATATGAGTTAGTATGTTATTTATTTTAGATACTGTTTTATCCAATACGAATTTTTAACATAAAAATATACATCAAATCAAATTTGAAGGGATCTAAATATGTGATATTTAAGTTGTAAATTTCATTTTTTTCCATCTTATATATTATTTAATTTACATTTTATGAAGTTTTTACCACTTAACTTCGAAAATCTAAATTCTTTTTGCATTTATTGGGTTACAAAAAGGTACTTGCGTATCATCGCAAAAGTGCCAACGTTCAAGATAATTCGCCATGTCTCTCTCATATGCGCAGAATTAACAACCATGTACTTCGTTTTATATAATGTCGCGCCAATATTTTTGAGGTGATACGCAAGTTCCAACAAAAATATAATTTTTCGTTTTAAAAATGAACTGCTATGTGATCATAAACTATATTATTTTTGAACTTATACCTCAAATTCAAATCTTTGAAACGTGCTAATTTGAAAACGGGGGTAGTAGCGCCAAGTGGTTGCTTATGTTCGCTAACATGGGCGATAAAATTGCAATATGGTTGGCTTGAAATTTCTGTCGTTTGGTGATGTGGTTGCCATGGAGATGACGTTTCAGGTAGTTCATTCTAATTGTTTTTTTTTTGTTTTTTGCACACGCTAATCCTGTTAATTTCAAACGATTTTAATTCTAAATACTTCATTCTTATTGGTTTCTTTTTATTGCTCGGTCAAAATTTGCATTTCGGACGTTTTTAATTCGAATTCTTCGAAAATGCTATCATTTTCAGTTACTTGCTCCTTTGCTTTGCTCTGTTTTTGTTTTTCTCCAGAAAATGGACATTTACACAGTAATTGGTGAGTACCAGGATTTTTTTTCCCGGACATATCATGGCTCTTCTTTTAATTTCTTTGGTCCTAAAAGTGTACCCAATTCACACTTTTGGTCAACATTATTTTTAAAAAATAATGATTATCTTTTCTCATTCCTTTCGAAAATTTCTTTGATTTCGAACGCGGTCCAATGCGAGAAATGTGGCCACGACATGAAGGTTGCTCCGGACACATCGAAAAAAATTGGACGGTCGCATCTTTCGCTGCGGAAATTCGCGCTGCCGCAGTAAGAAATCTATCCTATTCAATTCTTTTTTTTTTCAGGAAGCAAATTGCCTATTTCAACCATTCTTCTTTTAATTTATGAATTCTTCCGACGTTCCTCGTTCGCTCAAATTCATAAGGAGCTTGGTATTTATTTGCAGGCTGTTTCCAATTGGCGCAGCTATGCGTCCGATGTGTTAATAGAACATATTGTCGTTAACACAGAGAAGCTTGGGGGTAAAACGTTGAAATTGACGGTAAATTGGGAAAAGAAAATATAATAAGGGTCATTTCGTGGAGGGACAGTGGGTTTTGGCGGTGTAGAGCGCGAGACGGGACGCTGCTTCCTGGTTGCAGTTCACGACAGGACGGCAGAAACACTTCTCGGCCTTATTGAATCATGGATCGAACCAGGAACAACTGTTATATCAGACTGGAAATCTTACGAAAGGTTGAGCGAAAGAGGCTATCATCAACTTACAGTTAACCATTCGTTGATTCTGAGACCGGCGCTCATACAAATACTATCGAAGTTACCTGGCGCCACTTCAAAGCTTCCTTGCCTGAATATAATCGAAAAGGAAGATTTGAAGGATATATCACCTGGTACATGTTCAGGAAAATTTGTTTCGCTCTGAAAGAGGACCCATTCATTAAATTTCTTGACTTGTTCGCAATATTAATTGGGTTGAATGGAGAATCGTTTCGGGAGGGGGAGTCGAGGAATCGAATTAATAATCCTTTCGTAATATTTTCAGCCACTTGCATTGCATTTTTTTTGTTTTTTTTGAGTTTTTAAAACTTTCTTTTCATTATTACAACCAGTTCAAAAAATGCATTTTTCACACTTCAATCAATTACCTTTCGTATTTATTATAGTCCTCATATTTCTTTCCTTTTGAAAAAAAAAAAAATCCTGGTACTCATATCCCATGCTTTCGTCCACATCCATAAAAGTTAAGTACACTATTTCACTACCTATTTTCATGATTTTCATCAACATAATTCTTTGGTTACATCTAAAATTGTCGGCAATCATGCAATTCAAATTATTTTCCGTCCCGATGACTAAGCGGACGCCGCCATATTGGATTCCAGTCCAGCTACAGCAAACCCTGCTAGGCGCGATCTCATCGCACCAAGCAGCGCTAGGCGCAATTACCCCCGTTAACAAATTAGTTCCTTTATATTTCTAGAAGCAATATATTGTCTCTTTAAAATCCTATACAAACAGAAAATTAGCTTTTATTTAAAATCAGTCTTTCAATAAGTATCTTGGAAACATTATTCATTAAGAAGCGTCTTGCTTGAAAGAACAGACTTTTCATATTAAAAATTTCGAAACACAAAGTAAGAAAGGAATAGTTTCTTTACATATTATGTAACATGAAAAGAAAAAAAAAAGAAACTTCTAAAACTTAGAAACCCGACTAAAATAATTCTCATTAGGCCCCAGGTGAGTAAGTATTTTTTTTATCAATTTTGTTTAAATCGATACACATACACAACCTCTGCTCTCAACATTCATCAACCGAGCTACTGGGACTCCCTTTTAATCCATCCAGATGGAAATAACAATGCATTGTAATATATGTTACAAATCAAGCTCACTTTTATATTAACTGATTTTATACTCTATCATCAAAGAAAACAAATATTGTAGTTTTTAAGTTAATGTTTTTTTTTAAATCAAAAATTAAAATATTTAAAAAGTTTAGTCCTTAGAAGAATGTAAAAAACTAAAACAGATTTTTACATTTACAAAACATTTAAAATACACAAATTTTTAACCAACTGGAAAGAGTTTTTAGAGAAGTTTTCAGCTCCCATTTAGAAGAAAAAATAACATCTAAGGACCAGTTGAACCATGATCTAGCCATTTTACTAGTGTACAGCATTTTTTTAATGATTCACTGTAAACAAGAAAAATAAAACAAACCAAATATTAATTTTGGAAATTGTATACACACATATCAGACATTAAAAAACAACCACAAGGATATAAGTGCGATTTTTGAAACAACACACCTTCATCCATAAGAGTTATTTTTTATTGAATTTTTTTTTATAAACACTATTTATATATATAATCCATATTATAGTCAATTCCATTCTTATTTGTATAGCATAGTTTTATGTTTTAATGTAATATACATCAAATTATCATTTTAAATATAGAAAGTTCTAATGTGTAAAAGTACATAATTAAACAGATTTTTTTACTTTTATCAAATCAACAGCATGTCTTGGGAGCTACTAAATATGAGTAAAAACGCCTTTCAAACAATGTTGTTTCAAATAATTTACTTGTTAGGATACACGAGTCATCTAAATTATATACTGAAGAATTTATAAATAGCTGGCTCTGAGAGGAATCTTAAAAGTATCCTCATTAGAGTAAAATCTCTGCGAATGTTGTTCATAACTATATAGTTTTTAAACGTCGATCTGCAAAATTTAGCATAACATATTTAGTGTTATGCTACCCTGCATGACTGTTTTGAATATGACGACAAAGACTACAATGGGAATCAAATGGTCTTTGGTAGAAAGTGCAAAACGTATGACATTTGTAAATTATTTTTTATCCATAAAATATAAAAAATAAATCATATCTTTGAAATATTTATTCTGGAAATTGTACACATACACATATCAGACATTGGGGAAAAAACAAGGATACAAGTGTGATTTTTAAAACAACATGCCTCTCTTCATCCATAAGAGTTTTTTATTGAGTTTTTTTTATAAAAACTATCTCTCTCTATATAATCCATATTATAGTCAACTCTATTCTTATTTGTATAGCATAGCTTAGCTTATATTTTAATGTAATATACATCAAATTATCATTTTAAATATAGAAAGTTCTAATGTGTAAAGGAACATATAATTAAACAGATTTTTATTTTATCAAACTAAATATAAGTGAAAATGTCTTTCAAATAAATTACATGTTAGGATACATGAGTCATCTAAATTATATACTGAAAAATTTATAGATAGCTGGTTCTGAGAGGAATCTTAAAAGTTTCCTCGTTAGAGTAAAATCTCCGCAAACATTGTTCGTAATTACATAGTATTCTAAACAATTTACAAAATTTAGCATAACAAATGTAGTACCATGCTCCCCCCTCGTATGACTGTTTTAAATATGACGACAAAGGCTGCAATGGGAATCAAATGGTCTTTGGCAGAGAGTGAAAAATGTATGAAATTTATAAATTATTTTTTATCTATAAAAAAAGAAAAAATCAGAACTATGTGCAAAATTTAAAATAAATTATGAATTGTAATATTAAAAATGAAGATTTAGCTTACAAGTAGAAATGAAACTAATTCAAATTAAAAATAAAGCATTTATAATTCAGAAACAAGGTATAAAAGGTTTTAAAAAATACAATTTTTTAACTAGTCAACACGAAGGCATGTCTTGCTGAGTGGGAGAGTGTTAACGTAGCACTGTTCAGGTACACAAGGGCTTTTGGCGACAGACCTCGTAATCTTGAACCATGGTCAAGTGATGAGGACGACACCTCTCTGTGCTCTGGCACCCTTCCTCTCCTAACTACCACACCAGCAAGAGGACGTTTGAGCTCTCGACAGATTCGAACTCATGACATACCAGCCACGAGTCTGTTACCTTGATCACTAAGCTACCATGGCCTCCACGACTTGCTGAAGTTAACGTTTATAAAAACTACTATTCAAAAAATAACCCCTCGTTGGAACAATATATAAATATAGGGAGCTAATTTGTTATTTCTTTACGTACAAAACGTCTTTTAGGCGCGGTTTTGAAATCACTGCAAATAAAATTTTGGAATCTAGTAGTTTTCAATCCAAGAAGGTGGTCTCACACTAAGAACTCAACATGTAAGTAATTTAAAAGAATAGCCTATTCCTGACAAAAGAGGAATTACATTAATTTAAAAAAAAGCAAAAATGTAAGTGCTATTATTGTAGAAAAATATGAGTACCAGGATTTAAAGAAATAGAACAGAAGGTATTTAGAAATGCCAGGAAAAGAAACAGAAGAAAAATGGAAAAATAATAACTGTTAAGAACTAAAAAAATTTTAAACCAAAAAGAGAAATCAATATCAGGATGTGAAAAGATTAATGGTGAAATATTATAAATCCGATTCTTTAAATGTTTTTTCTTATATAGTCGTGGGATTTGAATATATTGAAAATAATTCGAATAATTTTCAATAAATCCAAAAATTCCAAGTTTTATTTCTGAATTTTGACCAAGGAACATTTAAAATTGCATTAATTAAAAATTAAGTTGAAGTAAAATTACAATTTGCTGTCAGTGAAAAAAGAATTATTTCTGATAGATTTTCTATCGTGGCCATGCAAATTTCAATTGTAAACATCTGCAATAAAACATAGAGCCGTTAAATTATTTAACCTGTCTAAAAACCATTTTCATTTAGCTGCCATGCTTATCACATTTCATAATGGCCAAAATAAGCAAACTCTCAATCTAGAATAAGAATTTTCTTTTGAAAAAAAAAGATTATTAGAAAACAAAGTGCAAATTTAGTAATCCATTTTGTCCATAAAAAATTGAAAAAGGGGAGCCCTAATATTCTTTTAATAAAAGATTTAGTAAACACCTATAATAATTGAAATTTCCATTTATGAATAAATGACAGAAGACTAAAACTGCAATCTAGACAACGGGGAAGCATGGAAATGTTTGTTTGTGAAAAAAATCTACTTAAAATTGTATGAAATTAATAAGGATACTGCCATCAAAATAAATCAGTAAAAAATTCATTTTAATATACTATAATAATAATATACATAATAAAATAAAATTACAAAAGAGAATAAAATTAAAAAATATAACATAAGAAAAAACAATGGATGGCAACCACAAAACCAAATTTAAAGGTATTGGTAACTATATTGTAGTATTATCGCCTAACTTGACAATTGTCAACAACAACACTTGGTACGTAGTGTACCGATATCAAATTAGAACATTAATTTCAATACTCAAAAACAACAAGTTTCCCCTTTCCCCAACCTGAAATGAAAAAAAAAGTTTTTTTAAGGATGCTTTCTACTACCTATCTTGTTTTTCTGCTTTTGTAATTCCATGGAAGAAACTTGATATTAATAGCGGACAAGTATAATTGAATATGAATAAATATTATGATAATTTTCTGAGGTACAAGTCTTTCACTTTTTTTCCCACTGAAACAACCGAGACTTAGCTTTACGAATTAGTTTTCAACGTCCCATTATCTAAAAAGAAGAAACTTTTTTCATCTATGCTTTAATCTCTTAAAAAGAGTATTTATGTCAATAAGTATATTTTTCCAACTAATGCAGTAGAAATAAAAACACAGAAATCTTGGTCTACCTGAAAAAATATATCTATAAAGTAATTACTTGTTTTATTATTATGGTGCTTCTTGTAAGTAAATTCTTATAAAATCTTTGCTGTAATAAAATACAGGGATTCAGTTTTTGGACTCTTCAGCCCATGGTCCTCAAATCTCTTACCGACAGGGGCCTCAAACCTTCTATCGTCAGGAGCCTCCAACTAGCTTAATCCGCCTCTGAGTTGCCCGACAAAAGAACAAACGATAAAAAGTGCTAAACAACTGTGGTTCCATGATGATGAAGTCAGAACATGTGTGATATGGTCGATCTTTGTCGACCATATCGTGGGGTTTCAGTGTAAGTTAGAGGTGTGGGATTCTCGAAATGATGAGACATTTTAGAATTCTTAATATGACTTTTATTAAGAGTTTAACTTAAATTACTTATATATCGAACAAACTTATATTAAGTGAGAATAAACCAAAACACGTAGCCGTAGTTAACACAGATCGCGAAATTTGGGATCACTTATTTATATAATTATATTATATCCCCCTTTACTCACAATCCTAATAATATTTTCCCGCATTCAGAATATAATCTTCCTACCTTAATTCTAAGCAACGGCTCAATCCATTTTTAGTTAATCATCTGCCTCGAGTACAAGGGTTTATGTACCTTGAATTAATGGCGAGATTTCCGTGATTCTGGGTAGGCCGTCAATTTACGCTTCTACCTTTCTGAACTGAACTTTTAAAGCCATCACGCTTACTAAAAACTTCTGTCCTTTTTAAAAGGGTTTTTATTTGTATCTATCCTTCGTGTTTCACTTCTTTGGGTTTGGGTTGGAAAAGATTTGCCATTAATCGTGGCCGACAAAGAACAGAGGTTATGTTAGAGAAAGGACGCGTGAGCCGTCACACATGTGCGCTGCCTCACCTGCTCACATCCTGGAATGCCTAGGGAGCAGACGATCCCTTGCTGGTGTTGGATTTTTTGTAACTGTACGAAGTCATGGACCTGGTCCAGCACTGATGACCAATGGGGGCTGCAATAGCAACATCCCAAGACGTGTTGATGAGGTCATTTCTACTAAAGGAGGACATATTTCGTACTAATATAGAGATTTTTCTGTCAAGTTAAAGTATGTAATGATTAAAAACTAAGGTTTTAGAAAAAAAAATAGGTGTTTTTTTTGTTTTTGTTTTTATTATGTGTCCCAATTAATTCGAACAGTATAGTAGAGGGGTGGCGAAGCTTTATGGATCAATGTGCCATTTTTTATAAAGAAATGTTTCACCCTCTCGCTGCGTAGTTATTTTATCAAAGTAAGTTCAAATATTGCGAATGGTTTTGATGCGTATTTCAAATCTACGTTTTAGAGTTAAAATATACAAAAAATGTTTTGTAAAAGAGCTTTTATTTTAAAATCTAGAATTAGATCATAAAAATATGAGCATAAAAACATAAACAAGAGCAGCACGGGTTACACAGCTAAATAGTCGGAAAATTGCATACCTGTGGAAATCGCGGAATACGCAGCGAAAGGGTTAAAGAGGTTTAGACGTGCCGTCAAACAATTTTGACTTATGATTACAGGGAAAATAATAAAACTAACCTAACAATCCAAAACTCTTTATTTACTACGAAAAAATACATTTTGCACTGCAAAAGCAAAGAAAATGCTTCGCAGTCAAGCATGCAATTAAAATTATATAAAGTAAATAATAGTATTCTGTTGCAGATTAAATGACAAATAACTTATAATAGGATTGTAAGATGCTACTTTTAGCAGAATACATGCTGGATTAGAGTCATTTGCCAAATGGTTTCTATAAGTGAGTCTTTAATGTTATTCATCTCTGTAAATAATGACTCGCAGACATAGGTAGATGAAAATATGGTTAAAGTAGCGTGAGCCAGCTTCTTCAAACAGTTAAATGAGCCTGGAATTGAATTCTATGTTTTAAATTTCCACCACCGGGTACTTTCACTTACATTGCTTGTTAATCTTACTGTTTTCAATCAATTCCACCCTTTTGCCTTGTTTCAATAAATTTTAAACTATACGTGAACCAGACTTGGAAAAACCCAATCAAAGCTTCGTGCATTTCAAATTCTTCAATCTCCACCAACCAATCCACTGACAAGTTCAGTTCCATCAAAACGAAGTCACACACCTAGGTACATAATAAACTTGAGTGTTTCTTGATAATTTTTTGAATCGAGAAAAATCTCGGCTGAAAAATTTTGATTGATTTGAACCAATTACAGAAATATTTTGAGCTAAATTGCAAACCATTTTGTTCTTTGGTGTGCCATCCCGGTATAGTATATATGAAATGACTGGTTACTTTCTTCGAGATGATGTTGGTTAGGTCTACGTCATGGCGATTTCAATGGGCGAGGAATAGTAACGTCGCATTGTCAAGCTACACGAGGTTTTGGGCGGTCGACCACGCAATTTCTTTGAAACTACGCATCGCGACGTGACGATACATGAGCTGGCACCTCCTCTCCTAACTATCACACCAACGGGAGTGACGTTTGAGTTTCGACAGATTTAGTGCATCGCCTCATTAACGGCGGGTTTTAGCAGTATTGCCTGAACTGCGACAAGGCCAACCACGATCCGGATACCTTTGACCACTGACTTCCGCGCAGTTTTTCACTTTGGAAAGACAAAAGTTATAAACCAACCTGCCTAACAAAATACAATTTTACACCCCTGCGTCTACGGAGAGTGCCTATAATATCGAATTCGTTAAAACGAGCAAATGGTTTCACAAACGAACACCCAATAAAGACAAACGGCTTGGTGAATCACATTCGCTTATGATTGCATAGCAGGTACTTGTGATTTCATCATTTGTTACATATCTATTATTAAAATTTGTCGTATGTACAAAAAGCACCTAAAGAATTTTTTTTTAAAAGATGGAACTCTAATTTTGTACGCACAGTTGTTAAAACAAAGGATATTTCCAGGTATTTATCGCAGCCAGACATAATTTGTTTGAATGCTAATGGCTCATGAGGAACTAAGTAATGATGTGCTAATGTCATTTCTCAAGTTGCCACCAAATCCCATAATATAATTCCCAAAGACAAATCCTGATTTTTTCTCGTACCTAATTTTCATCTTAAAGCTATAAGTTTGAAATTTCATAAGGCTCTGCTTGAAATATTGGGTTCGTGACTTCATGCCCTCAACCTTTACAGCTGCGGACCGTAGTCAACGTTTGATAATTTTAATGGCCTGCTGAGGGTGGGACATCGTTGATTGTTTATATTTATATATATTGTTTTCTATCAACAACTTTTCAATTCTGTGCCACACTTCAAAATACGCTTCAGAATAAAATATAGTTATTACCAAAAATGAATAAAGCGACTTTAACGTGAAATATGTAAAGGATTTATGTGGAAAGTTGTCGTCACGAGAGAGAGAATAAAAATCACTTAAATAAATGACAATGAAGCCAAATGCCTTTGCAGGGCGGCCCGGCAACTATTTCCATCCATTTGACCGGGGTTGTTAGAAATACTGGTTTAGACGATTACGTATGTAACAAGTAAGTTAGCTATAATTGTTATTCCATATAATGTTTTTATAGAAATCGATTTTCGTACTTGGAGTATTTTTAGGTAAAGGATGATGTATCAACAGAAATTATATATACAATTTCAATTTTCAAACAGAGAGTATTCTTTTCAAATTTTTTAAGTTACCTTTACTTTGAATGGATGGATAGAAAGCATTTCATTAACGATTGAAGTAATTTTGAATAAGATATATATATATATATATATATATATATATATATATATATATATATATATATATATATATATATATATATATATTGAGAGAGTGAACTATTATAAGGAATTGAAAAAAAGAGCACGATTTGTCTGCATTGCTCTGTACCAACAAAACCTGCTTCCGATAAAAAATTGCGCGCTTTATCGCCAACTTTGCCTGAGCCAGTTACATTTGTTACAAATAATAGAGACGAATCTAAGTTAAGGGCCAAAACTGTGCAATTAATTAAATTAAATTAATTAAATACACAAAAAACTGGTATTAATGATCAAGTGTCATCCACTAGAAGTTTTAAAGAAAATTTATTTACTTGATTGGATGTGAATAGAAATTTCACGCGTATTAACGACTGTAATTTAAACAAAGATGTAATAAATGTATAAATATACAGAGAGAGTGAGCTAAAGTAGGAATCGAATAACCAATAAGATATAAGTAAATATTTAAGGATGTTACACTTTTTCAAAAAAAAAAAAAAAAATAAAAATATCAACAGCAACCGCAAGTACACAACACAAAATAAATGCGGCCCTCAAGATAAAATAATTTTGGGTGTAGTAATTGCTTTTGTTGAATACGATTGAAGCTTAATAAGAATCCTTTACATTTTTACATATAAAATGGTTTGTTTTATACATTTTACACACACACGTACTGTTTTTCTTCTGTTGGTGACAAGTAGACTTGGATATGTTATTACGTTATTGATTCATGACACAAAACATAAGACAGAAAGTTGGATCACTTAATATACAAATCTCATTAGTTTTAAAATTATATATAGATTTTTTTATATATCATTTACTATTTGTGTGTCTCTTGTTTTTTAAGTTGCTGGTATATTGCTTCTTTAGCGCATCAACCTTTCTATTTCCTTATCAGCTTATATGGTGAAGTTCTACTAAAGATAAAACTTATAGTAACTATAAAGTAATACTTGCATGTAAAGATTTCTGAACCCTAAATAAGAATATTAATTCAAGTAATTGACCAGGTTTTAATTTTAAGAAATTTCCGTACTTTTTCCCATCAGTATAAAATACTCTGATGAAAAACCAAAAATAATTTGTTGAATAGAGAAGAAATTGGAAATGATTTAAGGGGAGAAAAATATTCATAGATTCAAGCAAAATTAAATACCGTATATTTTCGTGTAGAAGCCAAGACTTTTTGAAACTTTTTTTTAAAGTTAAAACTAAGAGTGTCGACTCTTATATACGAATCAACACATTTCGAAAAGAACTTAGTCTAGGAAAAACTTCTTTTTTTTATATATATATATATATATTTTCCGTTAGCCATGCGCAAGCGTCTTTAGTTTTTACTTTTTATTTCTGGTGTTTTGAATTGGTTGTTTATTCTAAAGGGGGGGGGATGCATTGTTCAAATTCAAATTCTAAATAATGTTCAAATTCGTAATTCGTTCGTTATCGTATTTCGAAAATTCAATTCGATATCATTCAATAAAAGTGGAATAAATTCACTCTTAACTGTCAGAAGTTGAGGCGACTACAGTGATTACGACCAGTCGGATGGAGGGACAAACGTTTATTTTCAATACAAACAAGACAGACAGGAATACTATATACACTTGAAAACAAGAGGCTGCAGCGCCGCTGAACTAGAGTTACAACATGCATAAATCAAAGTCAGCGTCTTTATCCAAGTTTCTGAATAGTTCGTAATTCACATTCACTAATTGGGATGCTTGAGTGCATATGATCAAGGCCGGATCTATGTATGGGCTGAAGCCCAGGGCCCCCAGGTTCTAGGGGCCCCCGTTTCCCACAGATATCAAACAGAAAAAGTTGCTTACGATCAAAATAGTAATAAAATAGCAAAAAACCGTAAAAAGTACAGATCAAAAATAAAATACTCGAAATACCATATAATTTATTTTTATTTTCGAGAGCAAGAGCAATTTATTCGTACTTTTGTTCTTCCACCCTACCACCGAATATGTGGAAAATAATAATTATTAGATAGTGGCTCTATCATAAAGCAGCACCAACGAGCATCGACCATTTATACAAACGTAGGGGCACTATTTCTGTAGCCATTTATTTTTGTGCTATAATAATTCTAAGTTAAATAATATACTGATTTGGTGCTGTGTTCTGTGCATATAATACCTGAAATTAAAAGATACTTAGGTACCTGAATATTCAAGTAAAAAGTAAGTACCAATACACATTTCTAAATTGTTTAAGTAGGAAGATATTGAAGTCATGTTTAAGAATTTTCTGTACTTTCAATTTTTCAAAAATTGAAAACATTAGGATTTCCCAAAAATGTGTATGTTGTCTTAAAATTTGTGATGAGCAACTTAATTACTTCTATAGGATGGAAAGAAATAACAATCATTTTATGTGGATTATGAAGATTTCCTGCGAATATTATGGATAAAAATAAAGTGGTCTTGATTTTCGTAATAAATCGGTTTTTTAAGTATAGGTAGCAGCAGCAAAAAATGGATGACACAGCGGAAAAACAATATTTATGTAAAGTGGGACAAATAACTTTAAAGTTTATTTTTATTAAAATCCCTTTAAACTGATTGGCCAATAAATAATAATAATCAGCGTTTTAGGTTTTAGCGAGTATAGACAAACATCTTTATTTTTTTAAGTAAACTCTTGGTATTGTTTTAATTATCTCAGAAATATACTATATTGTTTTGTAAAAATTTGTTAGAATATTTTTAGTTTATTTGCACAGTCGGTTGTGCTATCGTAAGACCAAACTTTTAAATTTATTTTTTAGGGGAAAAAATCGTTCTTAGTTAATATAAATATGTCGGCAGAAAAAAATAAATGTAGAGTGGAAAAACGAAAATTACTGTTAAGTTTTTTGGGACACAGTACATTAATTGACAAAAACGGCAAAAATCAACTGGGAAAAAAATAAAAGAAAGGGGTGAAAAAAAAAATTACTGTTAAGTTGTTTACGGACACAGTACGATTCAATTGACAAAAATCGGTCGAAAAATCAATTGGCAGAAAATATAAAAGAGAGGGGAAAAAAACAAAAATTATGTGTTAAGTTGTTTGGACACGAGATTCAATTGACAAAAATCGGCCCAAAAAATCAATTCTAATTTTTTCCCAATTATTTTTATATATTTTCTAAAACTCACAAAATTTGAAAAGTCAAGTTTAGAAACACCAGAGTTGTGAAAATTTTTTACGTTTTTTTTTATTAAATCCCAATGGCACAACTTCAAAACTTTAAACTAATTTATCTGGGAAGATAAAATAACCAGTTTTTTTATTTAAAATGCTGGCTTTTTTCTTTGCCCCAAGGCTTGGAAATTTTTTCCCCTTGGCATTACGGAATAAAAGTTTGGTTTCATTTTTAATTAAAAAATACTTATTTTTAAAAATAATTTATTTTAGTTTAAAAATTTTTAAGGGAAATTTTTAAAAACATTCATAAAAAAAATATTGTATGAATCCAATCTTTACAAAAAATCATAAACTTTTTTAAAATTTTCATTTAAAAAAATTTCAAACATGTAAGTCAATTTTTGAGGAGTAGCATTGTAAAATCACTTCATAAATTTAACTTTTTCCTTAAAAAAAAATTTAAAACGTTACTTTTAAAAAATTTTGAGCACAAAATTTTTTTTAGTACATACACATAGGGGGAAACCAAAAAAAAATTTTTTTGTGAAAATCAAAATTAAAAATTTTTTTTAAAAACGGACCCGCGGTGAGTCTTTAAAGGGATCCGACTTGTTGGAACCGGGTTTTAAAAAAGGGATAAATGGAAACAAATTTTTTCCAAAAAATAAAATTTAAAATTTTTTTTAGATTAGAATAATGTATAAAATTGTTTTAAGGACATTTTGAAAAAAAAATTATTTAAAATTTAATATTTTGGCAAAAAAATTTAAAAGAATAACCTTTTTTTAAAATGTTTCCTTTTTTGAAAAAAGCTTTATTATAATAATATTTTGCCTGTATATAGCTCAGACCTCTTGAAAACAAAAAAATTTTCATTTTAATTATATTTTGGGAGGAAATTTTAGAAAGATTTTTTTAATTCAGTTAACAAAAAATTACAGACTCTTGGTTTGGACATCTGCGAAGGGAATAACTTAATTATATATATCACTAAGCCTTTAACAACCGCATTATGATTTACAGTAAATGCAATATTTTTTTTTCAATCACTGCATTAAATATTAAGAGATATACATAAATAAAATACTCAGCTGCGGAAACTTTAATTTGTTACAACTAATTAATTAAATTGGTACTTAAAAGTATCGACAGTCCAAAACTGTCTCAAATATTCTCATAACACGAAAAGATCGAATGACTCTTAAAATACTAAATAACCAGAGAACACTAATGTTTTACAGCACAAAATATATTTTTTTTAAAGATTATTAAATTTTTAAAATTTATTTACTTTTTGTACACATAAACATAATTTGATGATATTCAAAGAAACAGTTTTTTTTCCATTAATACACAGAAATTCATTAAACGTTATGCGTTTTGAGTAAAGTTTCGATTGAATGTTTTTAATTGTATGATTAATGTATCCTGAGGTAAGAAATGCCGAATTTTCTTAACATGAACTACTGCCCCTTGAGTTCAGTCTCTTGATCGTCATACTAAGAATTTAACGAAAATTCCTGCAGATAATTTGCTGGGATTTCTTTATCTGAAAAATCATTTGTTAGTACATCATGGTTTTCAGATAGTAGGTTTTTAAATTTCAAAGCCTCTTGAAGAAAATTTTTTTTTTTAAATATATATATATTCTAATAAAAGGGGAAAAAATAATAATAATAACAATAATGCCCTTGAAAATCTCCCATTATTTTTAAAACTTTTGACATAAATAAATTAAAAAATTGAATTCAATTCCTACTATTAGCTCCCCTCTCTATTTATTTATTTATCTTGGTGGAATTTTCAATCGTTAACAAAAAACATTTTAAAAAATTAAGTTTTTTAATCATTTTTATACATACCTCAATTGAAAATTTTATACATGATTATTTTGGATGACAAAAAATAATTTAACTACAATTAAAATTTTGTTAAAATAATTTTTAAAAAAAACAAAAAACAACCACGTTGGCATCATTTTTTTGGGGAGTGTCAGAACTAAAAATTTTTTTTTTCACGTCTTAAAGCATTCATTTGAATGAATTTTTATATACACGATTGTTTTGGATGACAATACGATACTTTAATGATAATTTAAAATTAAATTCCCCTTTAAATTTTTGATTTTTTTCATAGGTATATCCATATTTATATTAATTTTAACTATTTAATAAAAGTAGCTATAATAAAATTTTTTTTTGTTGTCAACAAGGGGGGCACGACAAAATTCATTTGGGATCGAGACTTGGTGTAATAGTAGTACTCTCTTGGGGGGTTCACCCCCCAATGTAAATTCCCTCGAATGGCCAGTTATTCGGGGAAACAGCCTTGAAATTCATGCACTTTTATACAATTAAATTTGAATTTTCCCCATCGAGTTCGTAGCTTGATTGGTAAATCGTCTGCTTTCTATGCTGGAGGTTAAGGTTCTATTCCACTCGCGTTCAACTTTTTTTTTCAATTCATTTACTTATTTTTTTAAAATTAAATAAATTTACTTATGAAAGGTTTATTAAATATTAAATAATATTTTTTTTAATTATTTTTATTTTATAAAATAAAAAAATTAATATATATATTTTAAATTTTTTACTAGTAAAATTATTAAAAATCATTATTAATTAAAAATATTTAAAATTATTATTAATTAAAAATATTTTAAATAATTATTAAATAAAAATATTTAAAATAATTATGAACAAAAATTGTAAATAATTAAAATTAGTAAATTAATTATTATTTATTAAAATTAATTAATTAATCACTGTTTATACTAATGAATAAATTACTATTTATTATAATTAATTAACCACTATTTATTATAATTAATTTATTATTATTAAGCATTAGTATTAATAAGAAATATCATTAATTTATTGTTAAAATTATTAATTTATTACTAAAATTATGATTTACTATTAAAATTATTATTAATTTATTACTAAAATTATGATTTACTATTAAAATTATTTTTAATTTATTATAGAAATTATTTAAATAAATTTATTAAAATTATTTAAATAAACTTTTTGAAATTAAATAAATTTATTTGAAAAGGACTTATTAAATATTTTATAAAATTGTAAAATAATTAATTTAATAATAATAATATATTTTATAAAATATTTTACATTATATATAATATTTTATTTATAGTATATTGTATTTCACATTATAAAACTATTTGCAACTATTTTTTTGTTGTAAAATATCATTTAATATATTTATTATATATTTTATTATAAATATTGTTTATTAATATAAAATATATTTATAAAATTTAATATAATTATTTATATAATTAAAGTAATTTTTTTTTTTATAAAATACAAAATAATTACAAATAATATCATTTAATATTTAATAAACTTTTCATAAATAAATTTATTTAATTAAAAAAAAAATTAAATGAATTGAAGAAAAAAAAGTTGATCGCGCGCATGGAATCGAACCCTAACCTCCAGCATAGAAAGCAGCGATTTACCAATCAAGCTACGAACTCGTTGGGGAAAATTAAAATTTAATTGTATAAAAGCTAAGCATGAATTTCGAAGGTTGATTTCTCCGAACTGACTGGCCATTCGACGGAATTACATTGAGGGGTGAACACTCTAAAAGTGTACAACTATTACACCAAGTCTCGATCCAAAATGAATTTCCTTAGTCGTGCCCTCTCCTTGTAAGTAGGAATTGACTTAATTTATATATATATATATATATATATATATATATTACTTGTTTTTGAAATAATGATAGATATTTCATTTAATTGTAAAAAAGCTCTGATTCAAAAGTTCAAAATTTTTTGAAAACCTTAAAATAAAACAATAAGAAAGCAAAATAAACAAGTTAAGCTAAAAGAAATACCAGAAAAAAAAGCATTATTACACTATAGTGTGATGACCTACAACACAACAAAAAACAACAATAAGCCACACGGACGGGAAAAAAAACCAAGTTCCCGCCGTAAATGCAACATCAAGAAAGACAAGAGATAGCACAACAAAATTTATTTTGTCGATAACATGTTAACCAAGTATCAAATGATTAAATTTATAGACTTCTGTGATGTGTGGTTCCCTGCCAGAATCAGTAGAGGTAGCGGACATTGTTGGAATCACGCTGCCCCCGCCTCGGCATTGATTAAAAAGGGCTTTGGATGTGTTCTTGGGGGTCACAGACCAAAAAACAGCTTCCCCACTTGCCCAAAATTGATCTGGTGTGGTAGCTGGGGGTGTAATCTGGGTCAATCGTTGAGCAACCTGGACCCACATGTTTTTTATCGGCAAAAAACCGGAGAGCGACCGGCCGGGGCCCTTCAATCTGGTGATTGACGAAAAAACCGGACAATGCGTGCCGTTTGGTCCCCATTATCCTTTATAAATATGGCTGTGGCCAAGCCTAAACGTAGGAAGGACAACTGGCTTTAAAACCCCGGAGATTTGGGGTGGCTGTTTAAAGTACCGGCAATGCGTACTGAATGCGAGGGATATTAAATACCGCCTCATACCATAAACCCGGTGCAGGACCAGTGTGGCGGGGGGAAAAGCAGCTGTTCGCATCCTCTCCCACGGTGTTCCCCGACTCGAATCCGACCATCATGGTGTTGCGACAGTGCGTGACTCGTCGTAAAGAAAAATTTATTCCTTTGCCCCCCCTCCCTTTTATCGCACCATTGGCGGCGTAGACATCTGTGGTTCTGGTTAAAGGGGAGATCAACTTTACGTTTTGCGGACAGACCACTCTGCTTAAACGGCGTCGAATGGTCTCCCCCGCACTGAATGATGCGTTACAGACTCAATTGCTGTGCTATGGATCGTGATGTGACTGAAAATTTAATCGCACAATTTTCCCATTCCCTGAAATGGTGCCCGGGGGGATGCGATCGACCACGTCGGGTTTGTCGTACCCTCCTGCATCCAACATCACATATCCGCATTACAGTTGTTTGGTTTCGTCCAACATGACTACCGATTTCCCTGAAAAAATACAATCTCGGGAGGCCTCTATCCTTCCTCTGTCAAACTCGGATACTTAATCAAAGCTGATCACTGTTTTTTACGAGACATAACTGATCGTTTTTTTCCCAA
>BMAV01014622.1:190640-201994 GCA_019973955.1 Trichonephila inaurata madagascariensis | reverse complement strand
TTTTATCTTTTTTCATTGTTGTTGTTGTTGTCGTGTATTACAAAGTGCAGAGGTTTGCACTTGTCATAATTGAGGGTTGCCAGAGCCCTGAGAGGTTGGACTTCTGCTCATTTTTGTCGCCTTTACGACGCTCATGAGAGCTTACGTTGGGACTATTCTACTCCGGTCAGCACACGGAAGACTATAATGATATCATTTTAATACCTGATACTATTGATGAGTTAATTTTGGCGAAATTGAATTTGGTGTTCTTGGCGAAGATTGTCCGAAGCATCTGTTAGGCTTAACGTAGGATGCCTCCAATTAGGCTTAATGTAGCTGCATTAAAAAAAATTTGAAGCTTGAAGTATTTTGCAGTTTTCAATGTCTTTTAAAGTCTTCTGCGTAAAATATATGCTAAGAGATGATCACTGGAAGGATGATAACTTGATAAACAAACATATAACTTTTTATATTAGCTCATAACAATTTTACGATACAGTGCGATTACTTCGGCATAACGTTTCGCCATTTTATAACTATAAACTACTATTTACTTCTTTTTTCATTAAATATCTCATTCGTCTATTATGATTAAATATTTCTAAAATTGGAAAAAATCTTATCAAGAGAAAATCTGGTCTAAATCTGAAAATAAAATATGCTTTTTAAAAAATCTGGTGTTTTTTTTTCAGGTTTGATTTAAGTGTGAACTGCACTCTATATGCACACTTACAAATTGGATAAAAAGATTAAAGAAGAAATTACTGCTTTTACATCCATTGTACCTTCTATATACTTCACGGTTTTGTGCCTAGCAGAAAATATTACATACGGATTGATCGATTTGTCTCTTTATTAATGTTGCTCTTAGGGTTTAAAAGCGGCATACTTGGTAATTTCGAACCTTAATCAAATGCAGAGGATGAACGCAGGAGTCAACGCATAGCAAAAATACGCACAAAAACATATTTTAGTAAAACATATTATTAAGAATCGTTTTGTAGCAATATTCCAATGTAATAGTCAAATAATATTACTTAATAAGAGACAACAATTATTCACACATTGCATGGTTGACTTCTCCCTTCCCCCTTCTCCCACGGAAACAAAATGCACAGTTTTTAGTACCACAACAAATGGTCTCTTCAGTTCACAATAATTAAAATATGACTGGCATTAGACAAATGTATTTGTGCTTGAAACAATGATAAAAAAAATTGTATTGGATTACAGTGTTTCAAGCTATGGTTTTAACACTTTTTAATATTTATATTTTATTTATTGTTTTTTTCCTTCTAAGTATGTGTTGTGCATTAACAAGTGTAATGAAAAAGTTTATTTATAATAACTCGTTTGGAAAATGCTGCACTATGATTTATATTCAAGATATTTTTTTGGAAGGTGGGGAAGTAAAACACATTTCTTGATTTCAGAATACATTGTTTCAGATTTGTTACAAATTAATTTTAATACTTTTAACGTTTATTTTTAAAACATTTAAATAACTCTTAACTGTATTTTCTACTTTAAACTTTATTTTTGTCTGGTAACATAAGTCTTGAAATATCATTCAACCCTGCCTTCTGCCAAAGAAAACTGGTTTATGTATTGCGGTACTTATCTTACTTTTTAATTTACTATTTTCCCGTTGTTTTATAAAAAATTATCAAATCGAGAGATTTAGTAAGATCTTCACATCTATATGGTAAAGAAAGCATATGTATATATATATAGTTAATTGCAAGATTTAAGATTTTTAGTTTAATTTTTAGATATTTTTGAAATACGTCTATCTATACAGAGATTTTCTCAAAGATGTACCTTTACAAAAATTAATAGCATACTTGGTGTGGTTTATGCTTAGAACTTAAATTTAATTGACTTTTTTTTAAAACAGACATATATATATATATATATATAAACGTGCTGTTATTATTTCATCGTATCGAAGGTTCGCTATTTATCTAAGATATTAATCTTTGCGTCTCTCTATAATGAACCTTAATTTAGTTTTGTTTTGTAATAAATAAAATGAATACGATCCGCTTAAAAGGATTTGCATTTCTGAATATCCTTAGGGGAATTGTACGTTCATATAAATATTGCTAATCATATGCTCAAATATTGTTTACTTAATGCGATTACTTTTTGTACCTTCAAAACATGCCAAATATTTATTTGAATTCGGGTTTACTTTTATCTTCGCATGTGTAAAATTACAAATTTATATTTCTGCGTTTAATTTAAAAATTTAAAACATTTTTTTTTTGCTCGAAAAATAAAAACAACGCAAATAAAATAGAGAGACAGAGAGAGACTTTGAATTATTTATTATAATCCAATACAGTGGGAAAAATTAGAAGTGTTTCATGTAAAAATAATTATAGCTACAGACTCAAACAGCAAAAATCATGCTTTTATTGAATACTTCAGTTGATTTCATTTCTCTATTTTGCCACTTCTATGCACTAAATGAAGCTGAAAAAAGCAATTTGTTTTACGCAGAAGGAGGGGAGGGGGGAGCTTTAAACATGCCCGAGAGATTTTTTTCTTCTAATTCAGTCTTTTTTCTTTATCTGCATAAAGAAAGGCCTTTCAACTAATTAAGGAAAACAGTAAAGAAATATCTCGGATTTCGCCAATAAATATTTCTCTTCTTTTGTCTCCGTATTAAGTTTCGAAAAACTCTTTCTGCCTACATAAATAAAAAATCATCCTTTTAAAAAAACTAGTTAAGTTACCCCATGCATATGACCGTACACAATGCTTTCAATATTATACACATTTATTTCACCCTCTTCCCTTTCCGAAAAGAAAGGAACAATTTGAGAAAAACTCTTATTTTGTGAAATAAGAAAATGAAATAGTCATTTTATTTCTAATTTACATCTATTATATTGTTATTTGTATCTATTTATATTTTATATACACTTTATTGGTTCTCTTTATATCTAAGAGCTTTGTAAAATACAGTTTTCAAATTACTTATACAATCGAAGAAAATTAATGGAAGAAAGAACATGTTTCAAAAATATAAAAAGAGTATTAAGTTGAACTCTAATGCAACACGAGGACTGTATAAATACAGAATAAACTTTAAATTCTTTAATAATTGTAATGTCGCGCTTTTTTTGCTGCTATAATACAACAATCCATTAATCCAGCAATTCTAAAACTGTAAGGCTTACCCCCTTACGAGGGCGTGATAACTTTCTGTGAGGGGTGCAAATATATCAAAAAGTCGAAAAAATTTTGTAAAGTTATTATTTAAAAGTAATTTTAAAATATTTTTACTTAACCCCTTGCCTGTGACGTCTGAACTAGGTTTGAGCAACGCAAATGCGATTTTGGAATGCCCGATTTGTGTTGAAAAGTATAAGAGTATTCTCTTTCTATACTTTCCCGCGAAAAGTTCGATATTTTAGCACCATTTGTCGGATTTTTGAAATTTTGTAGTTCGTATGTACTATACTCTAAAGAGAGGATTTATGAAATTCAAAGGAATCTGATATAAATAATTGGATTGTATTAGTTTATAAAATATATTATATATATACACTAGTTTATTATATAGCACTAGATTATATTAGTATTGTTGTATTAGTTTATTATATTTATCTTGAAAATTATGTCATTTGATTTATTTTGCCATAACTTGTGCAAAAATAAATGCAATCCCTTAACATTTCCCATGTATGTGAAAACATTAAATGTAAGAAATTATTTCATTTAAAAAAATTTTTTATAACAAATCTATTTCTAACATTTTGATGATAATATCTAACAAAAATAAAGAGGAAAAAAAATTTCCGTTTTTGGCACGTTTTTCTCAAATATATTCCACAGGCAACGGGTTAAAAGATATTTTTAGTCAATTTTATTCATTTCAAAGACAATTTAATTTTTAACATAAATTTTAAATATCTTTTTCATAAAAAATATTTTAAGCGTTAAAGTATTTTATTATTGCATACAATACATTGTTATTGTGTGTGTAGGGGGGGGATTTAAAATTGGATCGCGCAAATACTGAAGTTTAAGAAACACTGCACAAACCACAATCAAGGAACTTCGTAAGCTCGACGCCTGAGTTGGCAAGATCTCTGCATATGCAATATTTACATTACACTTATTTCATGTTAAAATAACATAAGGAATAAACTATACACCTATTCTCTGAACAAAAGTTTATCTATGTTTCCATAGCGCGTTTGTTTCGTTACATTTTACTATATTTAAGAACAAATTATCTTCCACCTTCAAAGTAATTTGATTTCTATTAATAAATGTTACTCAGGGGTTTGCAAATAGCAGCTGACGTCCTACAGGCGACCCTCCAAGACAATCAGAAATTTTAATGTAGGGAAAATGTTTTTTATATTTGGATCGGCGTATATTTATGAACAAAGTTTTTCTTGCATGAAAGCCAACTTCAATAAATATTGATGCAACTTATTTCACATTAATTTGCAGGCTGTGATGAGAACTTCAACAAGCAATCACACTCCTTAATTCAAAAAATTGCAGAAAAGTATGATAGGGCATATTTATCTCTTATTAAACTGATTCCAAAATCAAATGTGCTTGCAGTTATATAGATGATATAAAATCAGCGCAATATATGAATTCATTAAAACATTTACTGTTTTATTTAAGGTATCCGACTACGTTCAGAACCGACATTTTAAGAAAGCGCATAAATGGATAATTTTCATGATATTTAGTGTCACTTAGATTAGAATACATGTATAAAATTGTTTTAAGGACACACATTTTGACAAAAAAAAAATATTTAAATACAATACTTCGGCAAAAAATTAAAAATAAATAATAACCTGTATTCAAAATGTTCTCCTTTTGTGAAAAATGATGCTTCTATTATAATAATATTTTGCCTCTGTACCTCTGTACAGAAGCTCAACTATGATTTTTGAAAAATTCACATAATTTTCAGAGTTACAACCATTTGAAACAATTATCGGCATGTTTTTCTTCAAATTTCTCCCTTCTGTTGTCGTAAAACATGGATAAACCCACTTCTAAGATATATATTTCAAACATTCTAGTTGAGCCTCTGTACAGAGGTCTGAGCAACACACAGGCAAAATATTATTATAATAGAAGCATTTTTCACAAAAGGAAAATATTTTGAAAATGGGTCATTCTATGTTCATTTTTTGTCAAACTATTGTACTTAAATAATTTTTTATTGTAATACTATTCTTAAAACAATTTTATATACATTTTCTAATCTAAGTGACACTAAATATCATAAATATTACCGATTTACACGCTTTTGCAAAATCACGGTTCCGAACGTAGTCGGATACCGTAACATATTTATTGATCTCTGTGGTACAATTTATACATTTTTTTGTGAAATACGAAGTAGGATTCAAAAGTTCTAGGAATGAACCTATACTGTGGAAAAAATTTTGCAGTAGAGCGACTACGATAACATTTCTGCGTTATTGCATTTTTCGCCTTTTCTAAATAAAAAAATGTTTTAAATCATGTGGTCGGTGGCTCTCCACGGCGTCGTATTTTGTAGACGGATGCTTTTAGTCGTCGGCGATTGAAAGAAATTGCGTTCGTTGAACAGATAATGAATATTAAATTTTTTGTTCGTATGGGGGGAAATTGCTACGGATACTACGAAATTTTGAAGCATGTGTCAGGCTGTGATACATTATTGCAAACGCAAGCTTTTGAGTGGCATCGATGTTTCAGACAAGGCGGGGAAAGTGCCGAACAGGGCAAACGCTCTGGACAACCTCGGACTTCCCGCAGCACTGAAAACATCGAAAAGGTTTCTTCTGCGGTACGTAACAACATGCTTCAAAGAGCAGCATAATCAGTTGGAATATCATCAACCACATGTCAATGGATACTGACTAAGGATCTTAACTTGCATGGGGTGTGTTTGTTCCCCGAATGTTAAACGAAGACCCATTTGCAGATGAAGTTAAAAGTACATCATAGGTTGAATTAAAGAACGTTTAAAAATGAATTCCAGAAATGTTTCGATGAACTTTACAAGCCATGACAAAAGTGTGTTGTCACTCAAGGAGTGACAGGCTCATCCAGTTTTCTACTAAAGTCTTCTCTTGAGTTCTTTGGGGTCGAAAAAGGCAAATTCTTTCCAACCAAATCTAGAAGTGAAATGTGAATACGCAAATGGGAAACCTTTTAAATAGCAGAAGTTTAACGTAAGCGTATGACCTATTGGGAAGTGATTATGCTAGTTTGGTTTAAGCGCGTGAACTGAAGGAAGAGAAGAAAGCAGTGGTTGAGTGTGAAGCTATCCGTGACAGAACGATCAAGTCAAGGGGGATCCAATTCCACACGAGTTAATCTAAAGATATTGAGGATCCGAGAGGATTGCGATTAAACAAGAAATTAAGGTAGGATAATTCTAGTATCCACATTAGTAACTGTGACATAAACAGAGATTAGGAATAGAAGGGAAAGTTAAATATAGAGGTTAAGATCGCGCTTATTTGGTAATACGTATTGTGTGTTTTCTCACCTCAGATCCACTTAGTTATAATATAAATGTTATTATTGTTAGTGTTTAAGTTAAGATCTTAATAAAGAGACATTTAAAGATCATGACAACGCCTGGTTCTTCATTCAATATCACACCTCTATAGATCACGAAGTTAACTTAGGAAGGAGGTATCACCCACGGGGGAATACTTCACAAAGGGTCTTATTTCGAAGGAGGATATGTTTAAGCAGTATAATTAGTAATATTTTTAAGGTATAGACTCAGCCCGGGAATTTGTGAATTCTACTACGTACAAAATTAATTAAAAAAGGTGTTTACCTCCAGAATCCATTGTGTCCACAATGTGGTCCTCGAGCCAAAACTAGTCCCAACCCTGGTGTAAATAATAAATGTTTAAGTCAAAATATTTTTTGTTAACTTTTGCAGAAAAATAGATAAATGAGTAAATTAGAAGAACTTATTTCTTTTAATGAAATCACAGGAGTTATTAAATATTAAATTGCATCCCTTACTTAAAACTAGAAGAAAGAAGGAAAATTTTTAACCATTCGATTTATAACACTGCTTTCGTCATCTTCAAACTAATATTTATTGTACAACAAAAAGACAATTTATTTGCAATGTGTACGTCTCCGTTAGTAAATTGAAATATTCTAACACTGTTCACAAACACATTTCAATCAAACAACCGACGCAGTAGAATTATTTAATGGCGACCGGTTTTCTCCTGTTAAAATCAAATTAGTGTTCCATATCCATTATTTGGAATAAAGGAGCTTGGTGACGTCTTTAACAACATCAAAAAAATAAATCGCTTGATAGAAGATAATGTACTAACAGAGTTTTTCATTCTTTAAATAGCAAAATTCTAGGCAATAATATCCCTTTTTTTAAATGGAACTTTTTCCCCATGTCTCCGGCTAAGATTGAATTTAATATTCTATTCCAAAATCACCTCCACCACGCTAGAACAAGATCATTTGAACGTTGAAATAGAAAGATCGATTCTTTTAATTTAATCTAACAATAAAATATGGGCCATGGAATACTAGATTGAAAGGGCAGAAAAAAACGGAACGAAGCACGAATTTCCGTTAAATAAACAATAATTTCCGTCTCTTAAAAGACACTTATAGGGCAATTTAGCAGAAAACTTTCCGTGAATTTCCCGGAGGCTGTATTCTAATGATTTTCCACATCCGCCATTTTTTTCTCCATCTCCTCTGGCCTTCCGTTGCCACTATTGACTGACAAATTATGGGATTTTTCCGTTCCGTGTTCGTGTTTATTCAACTTATTTGTGAGACACCACGTTGCTTCTGGCATTTTCTGGTTCGAAGGGGGGGGGGGGGGGGGAGGAACAAATGCAACTGTAGCGGTAAAAACTAAAAAGCAGACGGAATGGGAGAAATAATTCAATTTAAATATGCCCAATGATTTGACCGACCTCGCCGATATGGAAAGGATAATTAAATCTAAGTTTTAAGTCGTTGCGGATTTTAAGAGAGGATTTCAGGGGAAAAAATATGATAAATGCGATTGTGGGGGAACATTAACTTTTCGAGCAGACGTATGTTTTGAAGGTTTCCAAATTGAATTATGTATATATATTGTAGAAAACTTTTCCATTTTAAATGAATCTACGTAAAAGCTTCTTAATAATTTAAATTCTAATGAGCGTCAACTATTTATTCTGAGCTATTTCACTGAAGTGGACTAAAGTTATAGTATTTATATAAACCTGCATGGCAACGTTTGCATGAATATAAAAATAGAACATACTTGTTTAAGTAGATTAATGTCAATCTCGAGTGTTAATTAACGCCGTATTATAAAGTTACATAAGGGCTACTGGTGATGGACTTTGTCATTTTGCACCTTGGTCAAGTGACAAGGATGACCCTCTCCAAACTTCCACACCATATCAATGAAGACTTTGAGCCTACATAAATTTAATGTACATTGGCCTATCTACTTCAGAGGCACTTGGCTCGAACACATGATACATCAGGCTAAAGTTCGTGACCACTAGGCTACCATGGCCACAAGGTCGATCTGTCATCCATCCGGTGTAGTGGTTAGTGACGCTGACTGCTGTGCTGTTGAGACTGGGTTCGAATCCCGGAGAAGACATGGATGTTTGTAAATGTATAGTGCCTGCGCGGCATGGGGGTACTATAAATAGCCGTCGAGCCGCAAGTCCTCTCGTTAAGGTTCGTAGAAGGGAAAGAGAGGTGGGAGACCCCTGACCACTCCCAGGGTGTTCTACCTCAAAATTAGGGTGAAACCGAGATAAATCGTTCTGTCACCTGTATGGTGCTCAAAGCTACGGCTAACGACAGGCGTCACTTAGCCCTTTATCATGATGAATTTCGTGGGCCTTGATCTGGCCTTTGCCGATCAGGTGGCATTAGTAACAACAACAACAAAGTCGATCTTGAAGACGAAGGCTCTATTACTCCTTAATGTTTGCGCTCGAGCACGTTAAACAGGCTAAACTGTGCACACTCAAGAGAATTCCAGAGGGATAGTATTTTATGCTGCTGTAACTTTCACACTTGAATATAAGCAAACACCATTTACACTCGTAATTTTGTAAATTTAAATAGAGGTCATTGCTTCTTATATTTTGTGATTTAGTCAGGAAATACCAGACTTGAATCAAATATTTGTATAAAAGCAAATTAGTAGAAAGATTTATCAACAAAACAATCATAACGATAAAAACATTAAAGAAAATTTGGTGGACAGAATTCTTCTATAGAGTATTCTATGACTCCTATTCTTCTATAGGAACGTCATTTTCCAATTTTTGCTCCATCAACACCAATCAAAAGATCCCACAAGATACTGCCCTGTGTGTTGTGCTTAACCTGATGGCAAGAAACAAGAGAAATATAAGAGCGTCGATAAGTGTGTTATCACTGCAATATTATGATATGTGCAGCGCCACATGCTCATATCAGACAAAAGAAAATATTGAATATTTTTCTTTAAAATAACTGCTGCTTTTTTTATTATTTATGTTGAAAGTATAAATAAATATCTTTACTGATAAAAATAAATTTTTTTTCTAAATCACAATTCGAAAAGAAAGGTAATAAAAGCCGATGCAGGTACAAGGTTACAATATCCAGCTGTTATCTGTAGTGTGGATCAAAAACCATAATTAAAACAAGTATTTTGATTGATTTTCAATTTTTTTTATCTGTTGCTGCAACAATGTTTTAAAATGTGTTTTCTGAATTAAAAAAAAATTACTTGTTTTCGCCATTTTTTACAAAAAAATGTCTACGTTGAGCATTTAAAAACGATTCCTGTACTTTTAGTGACCCGAAGATGAGGAAAAAAACTCGCTTATAAATAATATATTATCAAGAATTTTTTTTAAAGAAATTTATATTTCATTATAACTTGCATTAAACGCGGGAAAATTCATTCCATACTAACCAGGGTTTCTTCGTGGGTTGTTAATGTTCAGGTCTTGTCCCATCTGCTTAAGTTAAGGTATCCGACTACGTTCGGAACCGTGATTTTGCACAAAAGCGTATAAATGGATAATATTTATGATATTTAGTGTCACTTAGATTAGAAAATGTATATAAAATTGTTTTAAGAATAGTATTACAATAAAAAATTATTTAAAGTACAATGTTTTGACAAAAAATGAACATAGAATGACCCATTTTCAAAATATTCTCCTTTCGTGAAAAAAGCTTCTATTATAATATAATAATATTTTGCCTGTATATAGCACAGACCTCTGTACAGAGGCTCAACTAGAATTTTTGAAATATATAAATTAGAAGTGGATTTATTCATGTCTTACAACAGAGGGGAGAAATTTTAAGAAAAAAACGCCGATAAAATTATTTCAATTGGTTGTAACTCTGAAAATAATGAGAATTTTTCAAAACTTCTAGTTGAGCCTCTGTACAGAGGTCTGAGCTATATACAGGCAAAATATTATTATAATAGAAGCATTTTTCATAAAAGGAGAACATTTTGAAAAAAAGTTTATTCTAAGTAATTTTTTTGCCGAAATATTGTATTTAAATAATTTTTTTTATCAAAATGTCCTTAAAACAATTTTATACATGTGTTCCAATTTAAGTTACACTAAATATCACGAAAATTATCCATTTTTGAGTTTTTTTTAAAATCACGGTTTCGAGAACGTAGTCGGATACCTTAACTTTCAGTGTGTGATATTATACAATTTTTCTCATATATTCTCTTTCTTTAGAGTCTCCAACATACAATTTTCTGCACAAAATAAAATTGTTTATTGTAAGCGATGTTTTTCATCTATAATTTTTAGGGGAGTAAGTTAAAATATCCCATCTTTTGGGAATTACGGCATTGTAAGTAAGTGAGTTGTTTATGTATCATTACTGATGTTTGTGTGTTTCTTAATTAACTATGAGCTCTCTCCGAAATCAACGTCCTCTTGACGAGGTGCTTTCCTGTCCTAGGATATAATAGGTTATCATCCCCCAATGCGACTCCGCCACACACATCGGAAGTAGAAGTCCATATTTTCTCAGTTATTAATTATTTCGTCCGCTCTGCAACAATCAATATTCTTCCTACTCTTCCCAATGTGACACATTTTGACATTTCGTATTCGGTAAATAATGACAGTGGCCACATTTGGCGATTTATCGCTTTAAAGTAATAACTTAACAACGCGCACATTGTATTTCTCAATTCCAATCCTAAGTAGATATGTAGGATATCCGTACTTATGGGTGTTTTCTAGCGGAACCTTTTGAAAAATATACGTAAATGATAAAATATTGAGAGTCCGACTCGGAAAAGGTATATTCAACTACATAAAAACAAATTTTTAAAAAAATCA
>BMAV01014622.1:139992-180391 GCA_019973955.1 Trichonephila inaurata madagascariensis | reverse complement strand
AATAACTTGTAAATATAGTGCTACGTCACGAACAAAACAAAATTATTTCATTTCATTATCTTTTTTTTTTATAATCATGGATTATGAATAAAAACCAAACAAACGATTAATATAGATAAACTCCCTACGAAAATTTTCCCGTTTTGAGAAATATCCTTAATTCTTCGAGAATTAACTGATTGCTATTCAAGAGGGTTTACTGTTAATTCTCGAAAAATGAGTGAATGAATATTTTACTTCACACAAAAGGAAGACATTTAAAAACATATTGTAATTAATTTCCAAACAAGAGTTTAATCAGCGTAATAAAGCTTTAAGCTGCGTCCTATCTGTCACAATGTCCCACATGCTTTCATATATCTCAAGTAGACGGTTTAAAGATACTTCGCAGCAATTTTTGTCTTCAAACTTCAATAAAAAATTTCACACTTTTTTCAATAATTTATTAAAAGCAAAATTTATAATGGCTTAAGTTTGATAATGCCATAATTTCTCGTTAAATCTGTCAAGGCTCATAGACCTCAAGATGGAGTGGAGTGGAAATTTGGGGTGTTGAGTGCCCCCCAATTTAAGTGCCATCGCTGAAAGTTCTCGCGTTACTTCAGAGTGTGACATTAGGAAATCGATATTAATCAATCATTTTTACAATTTTCTTATTTTTTACCTTATATATATATATATATATATATATATATATTGAAAAATCATTTATGGCCCTTAAACACAAAATAAGTCACCACAATATATAAATTTTGTGGTTGTGTTTATCTTCAGATAAATTCCTTTCACTAATTTCTACTCTCCCTTACTCAGACAAATGTATATGAAAACTGAACCTCTAATTTCCAATCATTGAACGGACATTAAGTGTTACAAATTTCATAGAAATTTTACTTTCATAAATCCATACAAACACGGCTGCTTGAAAATGCAGAAAGCATAAATTTCGTGACATGAGATACATGAATATGCCATACATAAATTGGTGCATACATTTTGCATTAAAGGCATAAAATTAATTTACAAGGGGGAATAGATAATTTGCTTAGGCTTAACCCATATGTTTCACATTCTTGAATGAGAGTAGTCCTGAATATTAAACAATCAGAATTCACGAAATATTTCAAAGAGATGTAATTTACATAAACCATAAATAACTGCTTAGTATTATTGGCCCACGATCATGATTTTGCTACCCTGTACGCTAATTAAATGGGTCATTCACTGTTAGAAATTTTGATTCATCATTATTCTCTCTCTCCGAATATCTTTTGGCAGAATAGTTTTGTAATTTTGATCAAATCGTAATTCATTACATTTGTTAGAAGAACATATTTTACTACAATGTAATAACTCTGCTTTTGTAACTGTAATTTATTAAATGATACAATATAATGTTAAGAATTTTGTGTAAAATAGTGTAAATAATTTGTATTTGGATGTGTAAAGCAATTTTTTTTATATTACTCTATGTTACATTTATTTTACGATAAAAGTATAATATTCGCCAGCAACGTCATCTCTTGCGTTATAATAGTGATTCAGTGGGAACTTGGTGAAATCTTGACGATAGAACCAAGTTGGCATCATTTTAGGCGACCAATTTGGCAACTTTGGCAACCACGTTAGCGACTTAGTGACCATTTTTGGCGAGTTAGGGACCTTATGGATTCTTCTAGAAATTAGTGGAGAAATAGACTAATTTCACGATATGTGATGCAAGCAGATTTTTCTCGAAGGATCCGTCGGGCTATAAATAGAGAGATGCTCGCCGAAATGAGTCAGTATTGTTTTGACTAATGGTTAGTAAAACTGCCTTGACAGTGATTACCTATTCGCTCTGCTGTGCTTGTGAACAATCTTTTACATACATGTATTTTAGACACTAATAATTGTGTCTGAGTGTTGTTGAAGGTGTGAAGACCTTCTGAGATTTCTACTATGAATATTGCTGTTGCATTCTGTATTTCAAGAATTGTTTTTGGACAGTAAATTCTCATCGCTCTTAAAGAACTGTCTTGTTCTTCGTGACTGATTTGCGAAAAATCCTCAAAACCTATCTAACGTAACAATAACACGAATGGATATGCGTCACCGAACGGGTGAGTGAAATTAATTGACTCTTGTCAGTGTTTTCATTTTTCTTTCTTATTCTTCGCACCACTTCTCAAGACTTCTAAAAACAGAAGTAGAAAAAAAAAAAAAACTACAAAAAATCCATATCATAAAATCATGTTATTCCATTCAGATAAATTTAACAAACAGTATCAATTGATTGAATGATTAACTCCACACACTTTGAAACAATATGACGGTTATTCACGAAGGCCAAGCTCACCCTAAAAGCTTTCGACCTACTAACTGACCTCTCACGCAGAGGGCTGTTAGGGATGAACCTAACATTTTGGATTCTCGGTTAAATGACTCGGAGGAAACCTGAGATGGCACACCATTCTCCAAAATTCCATACCCCGCCAACGTGAGATCAGCCACAATATATTTCACGTGCATCACCCCCTCCGGCGGATCTTCAGTGGCACCAGAATTCGAAACCACATCTCGACAGAAATAAAACTATGAGTTCATGACTATGTTCAGCTGTGAGTCCATGACCATGACCTCTCAGCTGCTTAGGGCACTCCCCTTTACTTGGTGTCCCAAAAGCCGCCAAAATTTTCTGACATTTAAACTTTCAATTCATTCTGACATAAGAAATAGGGTGAATAAGTGAATCTTTACGCCGCATTATTCAACTTCACGAGTGGTCAAGGTATCGGATAGTGGCTGGCGTTGACACGAGTTGGAGCCCAGTACCACTGAAGACCCGCCGTGTAGGGGCGCGATGCACGTTAAATCTGTCGAGAGCTCAAACGTCCTCCCGTGGGTGTGGTGTGGTAGTACGGAAAAAGGGGTGCCAGCTGATGTGTCGTCTACGTCACTTGACCATGGTTCAAAATGACGGGGTAAGTCGCCAAAAGCCCTCGTGTAACTGAACAGTGCGACGTTAATATTCACTCACTCATTCAGCTTCATGAGGGCTTTTGACGATGGATCTCGTCATTTTAAACCATGGTAAAGGGAAGAGGAGGACACCTGAGCTGGCTTCCACCTTCTCCTAACTTCCACACCACACCAATGGGAGTAGGTTTGAGCCTCAACATATTTAACGTGCATCAGCCCCTTCTGCATGGAGGGTCTTCAGTGGTATTAGGCTCGAACTCATGACATGCCAGCCACGAGTCCTTGACGACTTGACTACCGCGGCCGCCATAAGAAATCGGAAACATGAAAAAAATTAACTGTAAGTTTGTTTGTTTTTTTGTGGAATTTTATTGACTCTGCTAATTAAATAATCCATTGGTACTATATACTAGTTATGTTCCTTTTCCATTACTGATATCAATTTCATCCAGTTAAATTCCGAATTATGGAAATTATTTAAGTAGTTCCGTGTTTTGGTGATTGTGTGTACAAAGGACAGCGCACACCCCAATACGTTCTTCAAGCCACTTATGTGAATTAGCAAAATCGTATTCATCATTTCAAAGAATTGTAATTTAAATCTTATCAACATAACCAACCATTTTAAATCATACTTAAAGATGTCGACGAAATTTCGAAGGAATAAAATCGGATATTGAACACAATTAGGCACTAGTAAAAATATTCTACCTTTGAGTGTTTCATGTCAAAAGTGTGTTGAATCATTTGCTGTGTCATTTTTTGTACTAAATTTTTTATCTCTTTTTTTAATTTTTTTTTCTTCTTTTAATGCATATACCCAGTTTTAAATTGAAATTTGAATCGAACGGACGATGAGATTTTTGCTCAAAATTCCAGAAATATTTTGAACTAATGATTATACTTCAGGTCTCTTCAGAGTCACATTCATTTCCGACAGCTTAAGTAAGCCGCAATGATATCTTTCTCACCGGAATTATACCCATTCTAATTCCAAGTAAACAACCTTTATTTCACATTTAAAAATAAATCAAAGTATTTGAAATATATTACTAAATAATTATTTATTAATATTACAATGTGTGTTTTGAGGAAAAATTAATTGAAGCGTGAGTTTTCTTTTTCGAAACGTTTATGAGACTCAAATTGCATATTATCTACATATTGTTACAGATGATTCCGAAACAAACAAATCTTTAAGAAAAGAGTTTTTTTTTTCATTTCTAATGGGGGGGACGGGTTGGTATTTTATCATTTCAAATCCAATACATTCCCCGGGAGTTGGTATTTTTTTTTAATGCGACACCATATATGTGGAATATTAATCCCCGCAATGTAATTTTGACGTTTAATTTCCTCTCCAGAGGGAGACACCTGCGCTCAGATGAAGTGAAGCCTAATTTTTTTAAGAGTTTAATTTTCCCGAATGCACCCAAACCAAACAGGTACTCAAGGGATCTCTTACATGCCACAAAATCATACGACATGGATATATGATTATGCGTCCCCCCACAAACCCACAACCTTAATCGTACAAGGTCAGTGGCAAACCAATTATTCCACCCATCAAGATTAAAAAAGAAATATAATTTTTCTAATTTAAGTGTTTTTCAAAAAAAGAATCTCTATAAACATGAACACTTCTTTTACACATATGTATTACACTAAAGCATATCTATTACACTAACGTCATATTTAACGAAGCAACGCCAGGGCTTTTTGCAAGAAAATAAGACCAAGTAATGAGGACGACATCTCAGATGTCACCCTACTCTGTCAGACTTTCGTACCCTGTGTTTTCAGCAACATCAAGACTCTAACACGCGCATGACTCTGTAGAAGGAATACCTCTCACAAATTCACGACTAAGAGCAATGTGACTATCTTGGCCACTAAATAAAACAAAGAGATACGCCAGGTTTGAGTATATTTTCATTAAATATATATGGGTTTCCCTCTTGTTTTTACTATTTCATTAGTACGATTCATCCTCATCGTGTGGCTGAGATAGCCCAGTGGTCGCCGCAACGGACTCATGGCCAGCGTGTCATGAGTTTGAACCTTGTACCGCTAAAGACCTACCGTGCCTTGACCATAGTTCAAAATTAAAAAGTCCGTTGCCAAAATCCCTAGAGTAGCTGAACAGTGCGACGTTAATAATCAATCAGTCAATCAATCAATCAAAAAGACCCGCCATGCAAAGGGGGCTGATGAACGTTAAATATGTCGAGGCTCAAACATCCTCCCGTCGGTGTGGTGTGGAAGTTAGGAGAGGGGGTGTCAACTCAGGTGTCGTTTTCGTCATTTGACGATGGTTCAAAATTACGAGGTCCGCCACCAAAGCCCTCGAGTATCTGAATAGTGTGACGTTAATAATCACTCAATTCACTGATCATCATCACTTGATCATTTCTCAAAATCTTGAGGTCCGTCGTCAGTAGACATGGCGTTGTTTCAATGTGTGTGATGTAAATAAGCAATCAATTAATCAGTCAACATTTCTTCAATTCCAACTATTAGCTCACTCTCTTTATATATATATATATATATATATATATATATATATATTGTTCAAATTTTCAATCATTAATGAAATACTTTCTATTCATCCAATCAAGTTCAAAGAATTTTTTTAAACTTTTAGTGGATGACACTTCATGTTAATACAGGGTTTTTTTTTATATATATTAATTCATTAATTAAATTGGATTAAATTAATTACCGGTTTTCGACGCCAACTTAGATTCGGCTCCATTTTTATAACAATGTAACTGTTAAAACAAAGACAAAAGTTGGCACCGAAAACCTGTTTTTCAGCCAAACTGGCTGTGCCTTGTTAGAAGAATGCAGACAAAACCATGCTCCTTTTTCATTTCCTACAATTAGCTCACTCTGTCCCGATGTATATATATATATAGTTCAAATTTTCAATCGTTAATAAAATACTTTCTATTCAACCATTGAAATTAGGAATTGACTTTAAAAAACATTAATATTACTTGTTTAAAAATTAATTTCACTTTTCTCTCTTCTTTTTAAGGAACTTTAAATTATACATAAAATTCTTATATACGTGTCACTTACAAACAACAGTAAAGAAAAACACTTAACAAGATAAAAACTTTGACAAAAATATGTCACTCTTAATATAAACATAACTAAACTCTTCTCTCGCGCGCCCTAAATTTATTCAACATTTCCTCGAAAGAGACAGAACATTCAGTTTTCTGCTCTCAGACTTGATAAATAATCTCCCAGAAACGAAAATGACTGCCACGACTGTCTTGCGAACTGGATCCCGTAATTATGTGTGCCCCAATTTCGGGTCATTATTTAAATGTCAGCCAACATTGCCGTGGCGTGCTACGAATTGCAAGTGACGGAATCCTGGCGGACCTTTGGCGATGCAATCACCAAACATTTGGCGACTGAAAACCTGAGGAGAATAGTTTCTGCAGCAACCCTCTTTCCAAGTTAAAGACAAAGTGTGACTGCTTTTACAGGGAGGGATCTAAAGTCCACCTCGTCCCCGCTTTCCACCTGCGAGTCGGAAAAGACCAAAACGATTGACGTTGAATTATTCATAAGAATTCCATCAATCCCTTTGGGGGTGGAGGGGGTAGGTCATATGACCAGTAACGTCCTTAAATGACCGGTGAACGAGAAAAAAAATGAGGAAGAAGTAAGCTCTTTCGAACAACTATTGTGGTTGTCAAAGAAGGGAAAAAAAGTTTTATATCGTCTTTTTTCTATCTTTGAACACTTAACTAGAAAGAGTTGTTGGACTTAGATTTCGAAGAACATGAGTATTTAACGATTAAGGACACGTTGGGTAAAATAATGGTGGTTAAATCCTGAAAAAATAAAGAACCGAATTCGATTGGGGACAGTGTCTGAGTGATTTAGTAGAACGATTTTTATTACCTTGTTCCCTCTTTTATTGGAAAATCGATATTCCGATGTATTTTCATTAAATTTAGCGGATGAATGATTAAAACAAGTAATATATAAAAAAAAAAATTTAAGTCAATTCCTACTTAGATCAACAAAGAAAAATTTTATTTTAGCTATTTTTTATTTAATAGCTACAATTAATATAAATATGTGTATACATATGACAGAATCACAATTGTCATCTAAAACAATCATGTCTGTAAAATTTCAACTGAATGCTTTAAAACGTGAGAAATAAAATCTTTTAAAGTTTTGACCCAAGTCTCTAAAAAGGAAACCAACGGGGCTGTATCTGTAATTCTTTAAATAGGTAGTTTCAGTCAATTCATTTTAATTAATTATAATTAAATTATCGTATTTTTACACAAAACAATAGCGTATAGAAAATTTTAGCACAAATAAGCGATTAAAAATGTGAGAAAAAAAACCTTTTCAAGTTTTGACACAAGTCGCCAAAATGGTGGCTATGTCGCCGACGTGGCTGTGTGTATTTGTAATTCTTTAAATAATTAGTTTTAATCAATTAATTTTTATTAATTACAATTAAATTACCATATTGTCATCCAAAATAATCATGTATATAAACTTTCAGCTCAATAGAGCGCTTTAAAGTGTATTTTATTAACGATTGAAAATTCCACCAAGATAAACAAATAAATAAATAGAGAGCGTGAGCTAATAGTAGGAATTGGAAAAACACCATAAAAAAAGAATCACTGCTCAGAATGGCTTTAAATTTTAATTGAATATACTCGAAGAAGGAAAAATCAGTGCGGCATAAGAAAAAAATAAATTCATTCGTGTTTTAATTGTTGCTTTTTATGTGGATTTTGGGGCAAGTACAAATAAAAACGAATTTTTCCCACCCAAAGTGGTACAACCTTGCCGAGGTGGATGAAATTATTACTTGCAGTGCAAAAACTGTTGAAGAACTTGGAAGTCACTTTTTTCGATACAATCATGCACATTGAGCTTTGAATTTGGTTTAATGCGCCACTTATATATGATAAAACCCTCTTAATTTAACTATAATCACCTAGTACATTAGTTCGCAATGTGCATCAGTAATTTTAATAATAATCGCGCATCAAAAAGTACTTATATGAGAGGACATCATAAAAAAATATGATCGAGGAATATGAAGCTGATGACATAAAATATGATTTCTTAATCAAATTGTACTTTTCAGAATATATTCTTACCCATCTTTAAGATTCTAAAAATATAAATAAAACGTTAAATAAAATTTCTTACAAAAACAATTAAATGCTAATGTTAAGAATAGAGAGAAAGAGAGAATTATTAAAAAAACATTTCATAAACATTTTGATTTTTCAAAATATTTAAGGATGAGGATTTGCATATTTCTAAATTTTATCAACACTACGCAGCTGTACGAAAAAAAAAGAAGAAAATAAAGTTGGAAAAAAATAAGATTGATGATTGCTTTATTTCAATACTCTGACAAAGTTACTAAAATTAAGCTTTAATTCTTGAATAGTTTCCAGTAAAATATAAGATAACATCGTGATAAATTCTTCCAAAAGCAGAATTTTTTTTCCCTCCGAACCCCGTTAAATTCCCTCCTTTTATGATTCGCCTCTTTATAATGGAAGTTCCAGATAAATTAACTGTCACGGTCAAGGATAAATAGTTTTCTTCTCGAAGTGTAAGAAGAATAAGATAACATTCAATCATGTCGGGTTAAGATGCTATTTCGTGTCCCAGATAACATCGCTGGAGAAGTTCGAAATTCTGGAAGAAACCACTCGTCTGTAAAACAGGTTTCTTCGCTAGGGTTATCTTTAAGTAGAGAAACATTCGTCCAGGGTTAGTCACGAAGAAGAAGCAGACAAAAAGAGTAGATAGTTCTTATAGGACACGAACTACACTTCAAAAACTTTTATACCAAATAATTATATTACTATTAGCATTCTAGATTTTTCTTTATAAAAAGAGTTTCCGAAAAATAGATAAAATAATGACAGAGCGCAAATATATTATATTTATTTATATATTTTTATATGTTTATATTTTTTATATATTTAAGGAATATATATTATATGTGAATAAATAAATCATTTTCATATTTCTTATTATGTTTGTCAAGATTATAAATAATATTTCATATTCAAAGACAAAGAGTGAAAAATTAGTTACATAATTTTTAATACTTATTGTGATGTATTTTTTTATAAATAAAATATATTTTTTTATTTCATCAAAATTTTCTTTTGAATGTTTTCACATTCAATTATTTTGATTGCTATTTTGAAATACATGAAAAAGACTTGATCTTGCATTGTAAAAAAGTACTCATTGTCTACTTCGTAATATTCTCAATTAAATTACTAATGCTAATGGCGTTTTCATTCTTTCAAAAAATGTCATCGAAAGGAGCATGTGACTATATATATATATGTGATCTTCAAAATAGTTCATCTAAGATTTGAAGTTCGGAAAATTAACTGCAACCTTAATTAATTAAAATCAAATCGATAGCAAAGTCCTAATACATTTCGAGTACTTTTAATTTAAATCACTATCTTTTCACCAAAGCATGGTCAACTAAAATGTCATTCAGCAGAAGGAGGGAGGGGAAATAATGCGAGGGAGTAAATACGATTTTCTTAACGAAGTTTCGGTTGACTCAACTTTAATTAATGGCAAATATCACAGAGGATATTTTATGGAAACTACGGTTTACGTTACGGTTTATTTTTAATAGATTTCAAAATATTTTATAGCAAAACTATAATTTAAATGTTATAATTAATTTCCTGCATTAATTCATTAGTTACATGAAGAATAGTTATTTGAAACTTTTGTTAATTGTACTTCTGTAACAGTATGCGTAAATATAAACTGACAATACTTATTTAACATCACTAATTGTATAAATTTAAGTCAGTTTTATACATAAAAGTTATTCCATCTACTGTAGTACTTATTCATTCTGAAAATTGAAAGTACTATCAAAATACACTGCCTCAATGAAATTGTGCAAGAGTTTTATCACAAGAAATAAAGTTGTAAATATAATACTTTTAGCTGCGGCATACGGTATAACTGCACACTGAAATACTGTAAAAATAGTTATTTAATTTTTATATAGTAAATAAATTTCTGTTAAATATTTAATAACTGTTAAAAATTAAGCTGAATGCTTAGGACTTTTTTAGTTTTGCCAAAATATATGTTAGTTTAAATTATACATATATGCATAAATTACAGTTATTATATATATTTTAATAAGATATATTTTATACAATAATTGGACTTAGTACACCAACATTCAGATAGCAATTCACAATCGGTTTAAAATTTACACAAACGAAGAAAACACTAAATTATTAACTTATATTTAGAAACAGCATATCGAACTAATTATTTTACATAATTAATTCCTTTTTATTTATATATTTAGGGACGAGCAAAATCTTTTTTTTTTTCATTAAAACAACATTACTGACTTACTCTACTTTAATTTTTACTTTAATCAAAATATTAATTTTTACGTTACTTCCTCGGTCAGTTTTTTGAATACTATAAATGATGAAAGTATAAACTTTTTTTCATTTTTTTTAGTTATGATATGCATTTCTGTGCATTAAAAAAAAGTAAACTATTGCAATCAGTAATATTTGAGTCATATTATTCTGAGAGAAATACTAATATGATAGGGTTTTTTTCTTCATCCCAAATGGTTGAATTACATAGCTTTCTCCTTTGAGCAGAGCATTGGATTTTTGGTTTTTGAAAGGATAAGGCCTGTTCACTCAAGGCGACTTTGTGCCACTCAACTAGTTCTCTGTCAACATTTCCCTAGTCAGAAAAGGAGAGAGAATTCCTTTCTCACGCGAAGATGATCGAAAAGGGAGTGTCGGAATCATCCGTACAATGGTTGAGCCCAAAAAAGCAAAAAAAGCACGGTCTCTCTATTATCTTTTTGATTGAATCAACTTGTGGAGAAAGAGGACGTGGGTTTCGAGAGCTTGAGGGATGGTACAGCAGGGAGCACCAGTTGACCACCTGATAAGGAATCCTGATGATTTGTATTCAAAATTAGCTAACGACTGTCTGTTTCTTCTCTTATGTGCAGCTTACAGGAACTGGCCAAAGGACTCGTTTCTTCTTAGAGAACTAATGACGTCTCAAAGGTGACGTAGTTTCGAGTGGGAAGGTATCAAAGACTGGACAATCCGAAGCTGACGTTCTAAGCAAGTCAACCTTTGATCACTCTTTATCCAGCCGGCATAAATGTGACCGGTGTAGTTCCCAAGTCAATTTTCGGCTTCAAATTTCACCGCATGAGGGGTGACAAGGACCAATAGCCAAATATTAATCCCGGCTACGTCTAAACAGAAGTGATTTTGCGTCATGTGAGGCCTGGAAGGGTGTGATGTATTCGATCTTCAAAGTGACCTGAAAAGGGAAAACTTAGAGGCTTCAGATACTTCTACAAGCTCAACACTCTACGACGCCCTCTCTCTTCGATTGACTTCCAGTTTCGCTTGGACCCTCTCACACCTACAATAACTTATCAAGGCTCCAGGTAATGATCATCCGAATGTCGTACTAACAAAGACTTTCAAAGGAGTAATCCTGCTTGGCAGCGACCTCAATAACGCTACGCCTTAGGTCGCTCGTTATGAAATGACCCTAATCCTAGCTTGTATTATAAAAAGAATTCTTAATAATGAATTAATGCGATTAAATAAGAGGTTTATAATTTCATATGCAGTAATATTTAATAGATATTACGCAAATGACTAAAAAATTAAATACACATTTGTCCTCTCTAACATTTTATTGATGTATTTTTGATTTTGGATTTTACAACAATTATTTGGAAGCATTATGCACATTATTTTTCTAGCAGTGTGAATATTTAAACAAGTATATTTTATTTTTTAAAAGTATCTGATAGTCAGTAATAATAAATAAAAATATTCCAGTAATATTAGAGACTCATCTTTATTTCTTTTTTAAAGAATTCACACATTTATAAACTATCAACAGTTTACACTCTATCTTTCTTCCAAACTAGTGGCCATTGCGGGCAAGGAATCCGGATTTCAAACTCGTGACCGCCGTTTCACCTTTCGAGTCATGGATTCGAAACCATGTTCCGCTGAACACCAGTCTTGCATAACAGCTGATCCCCACCCCATTCCTATTTTAAGGTTCAAACTCTTCATGATGGCTTCGTGTGGAAGTTCGGAGAATATGGCTCCAGTTAAGGCGTAATCCTCATCAATTGACATATATTGAAAATCCCGAGGTCTTTTGTCAATAGCTTCTGTGATTATTCAGAGAGCTTGTTTTAGAGTCAATTTAAGATTCAAAATTAAGTTAATGTTTATTTTCAAAATCTGGCAAAAGTGAATGATTGATTAAACTATGTTACTTCTCCTTCTGGTATGATATTGATTAGACGATTGAGAAGCCCGTTGGGTTGTTGTTGCACATTCCCGGAGGTCAGCAGGGCTAGATCTGGTAGATGACTTTATATACCCTTCTGTAATCTAAAAACTAACGATATATTAGCTGTAAGATTCTGTCTACTGTAGAGGATATATTCTGGGGAAGCAAACTTAATGGAACGCTTGATGATAACTGTATAACTCTTAGCACCATCAGCGTACGTCAAAGATCTAAGATGACCACTGAGAAATCATTCTGTATGCTAATTATATTGCCCTGTACATCACAAGGAAAATATTTTTTAAAGTATTTAAGACATAAACATTAACTACATAAACAGATTACGCATGGCAGCATCCACTGATTTCCTGATTTTCTCGTGTGTTTAGCTATTAATAGATTAGCAAATCATTTGTGTTACACACAAAACTGTGTTCTACTAAACCAAAAAAACGAACCAATTGAGATTACCATATATCGTAAAAGAGCGTTGAGCATTCTTACAATGAGATACTTATAGATTCTTTTAGTCACAATCTAATGTGCTTATTTCAAACCTGGTATATTCTGTGTGAACAAAACTGTCTCAAACAGATAGCATATTGCTTCAGGTGCAACATACAAATGTAAAGAATGTTATGATATAATCTTTTCACCGTAGAAGGTACAAAAACAACTCAATAAACGACCGTCACCCTTCCAGCGAAATGGGGACGAAAGGCAGGCGTCACAACTGCTTCCAAAGGGTGGAATAATTACAAACAAGATTGGAATCTGTTTCCTTTCGGCCATGCAATCGTTCCTTTTCGTGGAGGCTGACGATAACTCTATCTGCGTTTTCTTTTCGGGAAATAGAATCTGGCAACGGGCGGATATGACGTCCATTATCGGACCCTGACGTCACAGATAGGAAAGGAATATTCTTCATTGGCCGGAAGCCATTTCTGCCTTGATTTTCTGTTGGGGGATTATTTTTGCACTTTTTTTTCCCTCGCCAAGTGAGGTCCCCCACGGTGCTACTTTATTGATTGTTATTTTTTACCTACTTTTTTTCTCCTATATCTTATTATTTTTACTCGAAATGTTCTATTTGGAATCGGAAAAAATCGGAGAATTTTAGCCTCCAAGAGAAATATCAGCGTTAGATATAAAAAAAGTTTTTACTTCTTTTTTTATTTATTTAGGGATTTGTTTTTTATGTATTTTTTTTAACCCAAGAGAAATATTTTTGGAATCATGATTCTTTTTATTCCTGTAAAAATAACATATTTTGATATCTTCAAACAGTCATTATTTTTGATAACGTATAAGAGAAAACCTTAATGTTACTTGTATTTGTACTTCTCAAAATATATGAATTTCTGAAACACATCGATATGTGGGTGATAAAGATACAAAATTTAACTCATTAATTTCATTGTTTTCTAAGAATGCTGACAAATATTACAATGCATATACATCTCACGATTTTTACAAAACATTATACGTCAAAAACCTTAAAAATGAATCAATTTGTTTGTAAAAAAAAGAAGATATATGTATCATACAATTTCATATTAACTTCGGCAAATCAGTTAAGTTTATACGTTATATTACTATTATTATTATATAAAATAAACTAAATTAGAAATTAACTTAGAACTAAAATTATAGATTCCTAAAAATAAAAGTTAAAATGGTCTAATTATTTCAATATAATATAAATGAATTATTTATTAATTAATATAAATTTAGTTCAATCAATAAAAATAATTTTAAATAAAAGTTTAGGAAATACATTCAAAAATCTTCATTCAGCATTTATTTTACTCTAATTTGAACTACACTATGTGTTTGTTTTTTATTTATCCATAAAAGTTTTTAAGGTATCCGACTACGTTCGGAACCGTGATTTTAAAAAAGCGCATAAATGGATAATTTTCATGATATTTAGAGTCACTTAGATTAGAATACATGCATAAAATTGTTTTAAGGACATTTTGACAAAAAAAATTATTTAAATACATTTTGGCAAAAAATTAACTTAGAATAATTTTTTTCCAAATGTTCTCCTTTTGTGAAAAATGATTCTATTATAATAATATTTTGCCTGTATATAGCTCAGACCATTGTACAGAGGCTCAACTAGAATTTTTGAAATATATAACTTGGAAGTGGGTTTATCCATATTTTAAGACAACAAAGGGGAGCAATTTTAAGAAAAAAAAACGCCAATAATTATTTAAATTGATGGTAACACTGAAAATGTGAATTTTTCAAAAATTCTAGTTGAGCCTCTGTAGAGAAGTATGAGCTATATACAGGCAAAATATTATTATAATAGAAGCATTTTTCAAAAAAGGAGAACATTTGGAAAAAAGTTTATTCTAAGTTAATGTTTTGCCAAAATATTATATATAAATAATTTTTTTTGTCAAAATGTCCTTATAAAACAATTTTATACATGTATTCTAATCTAAGTGACACTAAATATCATGGCAATTATCCATTTATGCGCTTTTTTAAAATCACGGTTCCGAACGTAGTCGGATACCTTAAACAATTAATCAAATAAAATTGAGACATGCATTCTAAATAGATTGGGTGTGATCCATACAATAGATTGGGTTAAAGGAGTCACACCTATTGAAATTACTATAAGACACAAAATTAAAACAAACTTTGATGTGATGCGATTTGTATAAAATAAATTATGTTTACAGCAGAAGCTGAATTTCAATTTAAATAAAATAGAAAGAAATTTTGCAAATTTCTGTTAAGAATTTAAATTGTATTAAAAATGTCCAAAATTTCCAAACCTCATTGTTTTTTTCTTGATATTTTAAATTATAATTTTGCCCTTTTTTTGGAAATATTTTGTTGCCTTTAAGTTGAAAGCTGAATTTTTTTTATTATACCTAAAAACAAACCACACTTTCTAAAACACTATTTTATGAGTAGAGACAAATATTATAAGTAACCTGGTTATCCATGTAAATGTATAATAGAATTAGTTTACTAAACTAATACAAAAACAAATCACTTAATAATTTTCCTCTTTATGAAAACTTGTAATTTCCATTCAGCTTTATTGAAAGTTTTCATTATATATCTTAATATGAATTTTAAAATGTTAATATTCTGAGGACCACAAATAAATCATTTAAAACCGTTTTTTAAAGAGAAAAAAAAATGAAAAGCAGAAAACAAAGGTGTATGATGATGTTTATAGAAAATGCAAATTGAAAGAATTGCTTTTAAATTACTATAATTTGAGTAATATGTTTCCGTTAACTAAAGATAATGAAGAGAAGATTTACCTCAAAAACATTTAATTTATTTAAAGAATAAAACATTGAAATTTTGGGGGCTTGTAACCATTTCTTAAAGATTGAGTGAATAAAAGCATTATACTACTTTATATGAAGAGAATAAAAAAAACCGCTTTTATTAAGAACACAACTATGAAAAATCACACAACTGATCTTTAATAACATATTTCCCTTCAATTTGCAAAACACATAGCTAAAATAAAAAAACAATCCCCTATATTCCAAAATTAATAACAAATCAAATCATATTTGTAAGAAAAGGAAAAAGAATATATTTGATATTTTCTGTCCCGCGCCGAAAAATATACATTTAAAATTGACGAGAAATTATTTGATAAAATTCAAAATATCATTCCTTTTTTACTGTTGGGCCAAAACTGACAGTAAATTTTATAAATAAACATCCATTATACATCAAGTAATCTTGTGATTTACTGTGATGGGAAATGGAACTCTGAATACAACTAAGAAATAAACAATAAAACGAAATGAACTATGTTACTCAATTTTACACATTTACTCAAATTTACACAATTTCAATTACTAATTGCAAAAACAGACAACAGAAATTAATGAATTTTATCAAAATTCTTAAAACAGATTTTTTTTAAAAAGAAATCGAACAATTTATATATAATAAGGAAGAAAGAGAAGAAATAAATATTCTCATTTAAGTATTATCTTACTTCATTAAATAAAGTACTCTTTTTCATCTGTTTATCTAACTTCTTATCTGTTTTGAAACGTATTTTGCAAGAAAATATTTCCTGTTTTCAATTTAGCATTATATTTCCAAGACAAATTTTGGTACGATCTATTTTCCTTTATCCATGATTATAAATAAAATTTTAATATATCTTTTATCTTTCATCGACTTCCAAGAAGCTTACATACGTCAATATTCTTGAAATTTATTTCCCAATTCTTTAAAATAATCGTCTATAGAAGAAGCTTATATTTTGTAGAAAAAGCAATTGTCTCAGCAGAATCCAAATGAAATCCTACTCAAAATTGATTTTTTTTTTAATCATTCGATGGAAAATTAAAGTGGAAATTGAGCCTGAAATTTAAAATAAATCAGCAAAAAATAACTTAGAGTATGTTCTGAAACATAAATTACGTCGATTTTATATATTTCATGGCGAGAAAATATTCAGAACTTAAACTATTGGTCTAGACGGCTATTCGGTTCTGACTTTCGCAGCTTATTTCTTTGCGTAAAATGGAGTACTAGTAAATTCGCGATTCGTAAAAACCTCTTAATGTGATGAAATGTCTGAAACTTTTTTGATGGAATATTTTATTTCCAGCTGATAAAAATTCATGTTACATCTAGGATTTGAAAGTTATTAAGCTACAAATGAATTAAAAAAAAGATCAATAATTTGCTATAACTAAAATCAAAAAGTTTAGGCGGTAATTTGACTCGCACCTAATGCTTACACATTGGAGCACTTTTCACCATTCATTTTAGCTAGTTGGTAAAACGTGTAAAAGGTTAAAAAAGATAATAATGTGACTATCTTCTTTTTTTTACAGATATAGAATCATCTATCACATCTTTTGGTAATGTTATGTTCCACGTAATTTCAGCCATATTGCTTTCTTCTGAAAAAATATTAGTTTCTAGAGTCTTATAAAATTGTTGGAGCATGAATAACTAATGGTACGGAGCAATGTACTGAATAACCAATGTACGATGAAGAGTGCCAATGGTTTCATGTGTAACTAGCTAGTATACCCGTTCTTCGTAAGGGTAAATTCAAAAATTAAACAGTACAAATTGAAGGATAAAGAAAATTTTGATGAGCTAATTGTACGTCAATTGCGAACTAAACTAAAAAAGTTCTTGCATATCCCAGCTGAACTAAAGAACCATGTTTGTTAAATTTTAAGTCTGTAGATTTAATAGTTGATGAACAAAGATTTTTTTTCTTTATAACGCCCCGTAACTCTCTTGTGGGTTGGTTTTTGAAAGCACCTTCCTAAGCCGATCTCTAAGCAGCAAATGTAACACATTGTTACACAAATTTGTGTAATGATCGCTTAAAAATAGTGTAAATATTTTATATCAGAAAGTGTAACACATTAAAAATACTTTCTGTTGTATTTTTTATGTTAAAATTGTAATACTCGTAAAAAAGCAAGGCCATCCTTACATTATACTGGCGATTTATTGAAGGGTGCAGAATTTGATATGCTGTAGCGCTACCTGGTGGAGAGTTACAACAAAGAAGATAGCACAAAAACTTTCTCCATAAAAAAATACATATACATTCCAATTTTCATAGTGATCGGTTCAACGGTGTTGTGTGGAGTGAAGTGAGGTCATATATACTAACATTCATTTTTAAATATATAGGTAAAAGAGAATAATATATGATTTTCAATCGATTGATGCTTCGGATACATTAGATATTCAGGCCTTTCTAATAGGCTCAAAAGTCAAAATACGCATTATCTTATCTACTTGTAAAAGTGTACCTTAATGTTGTAAAATGAGTAGGCGGGGCTGTGAATTTGTGACCAATGATTTTCTGTAGAGTCATGGGTTTGAGTCCTGATACCATTAAAAGCCTACCATACAGCACTTTAAATTTATGGATGTTCAAATAAGTTCACACATTGTCAAAGATCAGATAATGGATAGATATTTCCTTGTTTCCTGACCATGCTTTAAAAATACGATTTCAGACACCAATAACTCTTGATTAGTATGCAGTATCCAGTGTGCAACGTTCATCAGATCTAACATTTAAAAATATTCAAATGTTATGTATTTAAAATTTGGAATGCATGAAAACCAATAAAATAATTTCACAATGCATTTAAATTTAGTCGACTAATTAGTTTTTAGAAATTTGTAAGGTATAATATCAGTGTTTTTTAAAGAATTACACTATAAAAAGAGAAAAATTATTTTTTCTTTGCATTTATATCTAGTAGAATGTCTAGGTTATTTTCTAAAACTGTAAATAAACCATGTTTGTACATAAATATCTAAGTCATCCTCATTTAAAAATAGAAAATAGGAACCAATCCAGACTATCTTTTTCAGAAAGAAAAGTACTTTAACGATATTATATATTTGCTACATTCTCTTACAGATAATCATGCTTTTTCATATGTTCCTTGTTTCCGATTGATTTTTTTCTACTGGTATAAAACTTGTTTCACGTTTCTGCTTGTCTATAAATGGATTTCATTTTATAAGCTGAATCGAAAAATATCGTATTTTTGAAAAGCTTCTATCTTTTAAAAATACCGTACAACAAACAAAAGTACATAGCCCAACGCCAAGAACTAATATGGAAATGGCAACATTTGTCAACCTAGTAACGTGTTCTGAACTTGGATTAGACTTTTTGATATTAATACAAAACAGACTTAATAAAATGCATTTTCATATTTGAATGTGTACTAAATTCCCTACTAATATCTTGTTTCATAAGAATTGCAGCATTTCTTTAAAAGAAAGGAGAAAAAGAAAGAAAAAAAACATTCGATCGAAAATGACATTTCTCTCAGAACTCTTCCCTTTTCTAATGTTACACATTTTAATATTACTTGATTGAAATAAAAACACGAGACAGAAAATACACCTATCCCTCTCTCTCTCTCATATCCCTTTAACTGCTCATGAAATGAACATCAAAATACTATATGCCTTTTTTCCCCAGGAAATCTCTTCCCAGAACTAGTTTCTTAATAACATCGTAGTTTCTAAACAACAGTCTGCGGTAATATTACAACACAACAACGTCTGCGAGTCATAATAATGGGAAAGAAACAACCCCTTCTAATTCCAAAGAGTAAAAATTTCGAAACCGTCTGAGCCATCTTCTGAAGAATGGGGAAAATAATCGCTTTTCCTGTCGTCGAATTTGGCAGCGAAGAAAGCCGCTTGCTATGTACTCTTTAATTAAATGCTAATAATGCAGACGGTCGCGGTTACTACTCGGGTCGTAATTAGAAAATATTTTCGTGTTGCCAGTACCGATATCGAAACTCTGAGCAGGCATAGCTGATTTTTAACTGCTAGAAGGTAGGCCTCAGAAAAGAGGGCTCGAAATAGATTGCTCCGGGGATGAGAGGAAAGAGAATGTGTCGCGCAATAAATGGAAATTTCTGGTATTATTAGATCCGACAGCATTCAATAAAAATGGAGAAAAGGATTTAATACCTCAAGAAGCAGTTTGCAAATGAAAATGCAAATCAGTTTTTATGATTAAAAATAATGACGTGTCTAGATTTTAAAAAATAGAAAGGATGGAATTTTCTGATTTTATTTAGTTTTGGAGGTTTAAAAGGAAATAAAAATAGGATCTTGATACAAAACTTTATGAATTAATTATTTAAAATTGCGTAACTTTTTTTTACAAAATATTTTCTTATTAAAACATCATTAAAAAATACAAAAATTACTCTATCTTGAACTTATGTCTTAAGAGTGATTGCAATAAGAAGCCACACGAGAACTATTGGCAATGGACCTCGCCAATTTGAGACTAGGTCAAGAGACAAGGATGAGATACGAGTTAGCACTCCCCTCTCCAAATAGCTACACTACATCAACAAGGGAAATTTCTCTCTCTCAGTTTCAACAAATTTAAAATACAATCTCCAAGGTATGACTTTATTGATACTAGGATTCGAGCCCACGACTCGATAAAAATGAGAATTGACCCGATAAATAAAACATAAGAAACGGAATTAGAGGAATTTAAAACATTAATATTGCTCAAGTAGTTGGTGAAAATGGGATATACCATGAGTAGAAAAGGGGTACTAGGTCATCAATAATTGACGAAAAAGTTATACAGCCGCTGAAACTACAACAAAAAAATCAAAAACTTTTGACTGAATATTGATCTCTATAAGTTATGAACCTATAAAATATTTTTGGAACAAAAAATCGACTTATTTTTTTATATAAATTTAAAGTATAACCATTGATAATTTTTCAATTCCCTCATCCAATAATAAAGTCGGACCTCTATATAACGAAGTCGCTAAATCCCAGAAAAAAGTTCGTTATATGGAAAATTCGTTATATAGAGGTTCTTCCTTTAATATACTTTATAAACCACATAAACAAATTTTAAATTAATAAACGCTATATATTAAAAAAAGTAATTATTCACACCTTTTTTTTTGAATTAATATATGTTTATTTTATATATCTTACCCATCAAAAAAGAAAGAAAGAAAGAAAAACTGCAAGGAAAACCAGAAAAAAGAATGTCGAAGAATTCACTGTATTTTCAATACTAAGAAAATAGTTTTATACTAAAAAATCAACGAATTTATAATTTAAAGTATTCAAGTAATATTAAACATACATTATTTATAATTAGAACACAGGACAACTCCTCTGAGGGTGAAAGAGGATATCGAAGATGATTCCAGTGAACTGTATAAAGGGGGTTAAATTTTGCATTTCTTGGATGAAACTTCCAGAGCCCCTAATAAAAGCCCCTAATAAATTAATATAATTAATAATTAATAATTAAGCCCCTAATAAAACCAGTTCAAGATCTATGACCACCATAAAATGCGTTAAAGAAAAATAGCTTGAAATTTTTTCAGAAATACTTTAAAAAAAAGAACAAAAATTGAATTACATGAGAAAAAGTTCGTTAAATAGAAAATGCACTTCGATATAGAAAGGTTATTTTACGAAGAAATTCGTGAAAAGTTCAAGGTTACAGGAAAAAGTGTACTATATAGAAAAATTCGCAATATAGAGGTTCAACTGTATTTTAAAATCACCCCTGGAATCTGGTATCCCCTTTTTAATGCGGCACCGAATAGGTGGAATTCCAATTGCCGCAATTTAATTTTCACTTCTAGTTTCTTCCCTACAGGAAGGCACCTGAGCTCTGCCGACGCGAAATAGCACCAGGAATTTAATTTTGCCGATAGCATCCAAATCAAACCGACAGTCTAAGGATTTTTATTATAAGCCTGTAAACTGCAAAAAAAAAGGTTTCTTTTTTTCATATTGATTAAATGATTATTATTATAATTAAACGTGAAAATTCAAAACTTTTCTAGATGCTCTTTAAAAACTTGTAGCATTAATGAAATATAAGATGGAAGCCCCCGAAAGAATTTCAATTAATTCTAACAAAAAGTTTCCATTTAAAGAATACATTTAGGGTATTAAGTTGCAACTTAATAAGTTATTCTGCACCATTAGCGTTTTATCTGATACCTGAAAGGCGATAAGAAAGAGCCAAAGAAATATATGAGTTCACGTCAAAACTGTTGACAAAATCAATTCATTTGTTGGAAGAGAACTTTCAAACAACCCGTCCGGCAAATAATAGATTCCTAACAAGCATTTACTTTTCTTTGGGTCCATTACATAAGTCAATTCCAAACTAATAAATAAATGGAGCCCTTGAGAAAACCTCGTTAAGAGAACGGAGGTGAAAAACAAATAGAAAGAGAAAAAAATAACAATAATAATCATCTCAAGAAATGACGGAAGATCACTGGAGGAGGAACAAAATACGAGTGGATGCAACATCGATTCTCCTAATGGAAAAAGTCGTCCCCACTTTTTTTTTCTTACTGAGCGGTTCCTTAATCAAATCACAAGAAGCACTTCTTCCCCTCAACTCAACACAACATCAGAGTAAGAAAAGAAATAAAAGAATGACCAGAGTATAAATTGTAATACTACGCATGTCTGAAGAAGTGACAAGATTTATAATCGGCACTAAAATTAACCATCGGTAGATTAACTATTTCATTCTTGAAATGTGTTTAATATCTGAGATAGTTTTGTTTTGAATTTTTTCATTAATTTTTTTACAATAGTGTCTTCTTATTTTGAAGTACTCTTCTTATTTAATGCATAAAGAAAAAATGTGAAGGACACTTCAAATGAGATTCGAGATTTGTAAAATGTAGTAATCAGTGAAAAAAAGCATTTTATAGAAAAAGAGATGAAACATCAAATTTTCTCTTGTTGCACAATAATAATAACTACCTAAATTAAAATTTTAAACATTTTTTAATAAAATTTCAGTAGTAATGTTTTTATTTCCATGCAGCTGTTATTAATTGCCCTATTTCATACACATAATAACTCTTTCTAAATATCTTTAGCCGTATATAATGCCAATAATATCTCAATAAGCTTTTCTATATCTTATGTTGTGTCGCTGCTAATGTCACCTGATCGGCCTGCCAGGTCCAAGCCCACGAAATTAATCATGGCGAAATGCTATATTGTGTACCAGTCGTTATCGTTATCTTACCTTAAACACACAGCCAGATTGACTTATAGGTTGCTGGTTACGGACCTCGTAATTCAGAACCGTGCTCAAGTGACTAGAGAGAGGACAACAAGCTCTCTTAACACTTCTCTCAAAACTTCAACACCACGCTAACACGCTCTCTTCGTCGCACGTCTTTCCTGGTACCAGGACTTGACACGAACTGCGACGAACTTCTGCGACTTGACACGAACACTGGCTACAAGTTCTATGACTACTCAGCTCTGCCAGAGCCACTATAGACAGCGAATCAGAAACAGCAAAAGAAAAATATCTGAGTGTTCCAATTAAGAAATAATTACGTATCATCTTAACAGTGGATAGCTAGAATAACTTTTTACAGTAAATAAATTTTTTAAAAAAGATTCTTCTAAATCCTAGACTTTTGATAATAAATTATGTGTCAGCAAATGTTTTCTTTCGAATTCTATTAAATTGAAAATATATACAATTAGATTGTTTCTAAAATCTGAATATTTTAAATTAAATATACGAAGCAAAACACACACACAGCACCCATACTAAAAAGAATGAATGAATAATGCTAACATAGAAGGATGTTTATAGTAAAAAACGAATTTTTAAAGAAATTTTAAAAATCATGATTTCAGTTAGACGACTTAAAATGCGTTATATTTATTTAGTTTTATTTTAATCGAGTATACATTAAATATTAACTTCTGTTCTAATTACGTTTCTCTTACCCAAACCAGGGAGTGATGACCTGTTTAAAGAATTTTTCTTTCTTTCTTCTCTCTTCGATGTAAATATCTTCAAATAAACTAATTATGCTAAAATTACTTTTTCATGAAAATGCTTCCAATTTAATATTGCCTTATCTAGAATTGTGGCCATGGTAGCCTAGTGGTCAAAGCCAGACTCGTAGCTGACGTGTCATGAGTTCAAGCCTAGTGCCGCCGAAGACCTGCCGTATAGCGGGGACCCATGTTCGTTAAATCTGTCAAGGCTCAAATGTCCTCCCGTTGGTGTGGTGTGGTAGTTAGGAAAAAGGGTACCACCTCCCGTGTCGTCACTCGACCATGGTTCAAAATTAAGAGGTCCGTCAATAATAGCTCTCGTGTAGCGTTATAGTGCGTGACTTTATATAATTCCCACTCACTCATCTAAAACGTCTATCAAAAAGTGAAATAATGTCAGTCACAACAGTGATAAATGGAAAATTATTCGTAGCATTTGATCTGATAACTATAAGAAATGCATGCTTTCCATATTTTTTTTTTTAAATTTACTTATATTTCGTCTATTTGAAACCTAAAATTACCTAAGACATTGCTATTCAAATAGTTCAGTTTAAATTTTCTTTAAATAGTTTTTATTTCTTTATAAAACTATATGAATAATGCAGTTCACACACGTAACGCTTAGCCGTAATCTAGCTAGAGTGAGAAAACTACGATAAAACTTCTGTCTGCACTTTCATGCTTCTAAAACTCACAGACAGGAAATCAATAATGCTAAAGCTTGATGGTTGCTTTTCTCAAATTGAAAAGCTCAAAAAAGTTTCTTATCAAAGTAAAAAAAAAAACAAAAAAAATTTTTTTTTTTCCAAAAAAAGTTCACAAACAGAAAAGGAAATCATTCTGCAATCGTACAATAGAATATTGCGAAGTATTCTGAAATGCATCTAATAAATGTAAAAAGAAAAGAATGGATCCTGCACATGCTCTGTCAACCAGCAATTACTGTCCAAATCTCACTTGAAAGAAGGACGATTGAGAGGATAGACAGATGAAAAAGCAGGGGGACGGCCCAACGGTCAGAGACGCTCTGTAATCTATTTCTTTGGGACCGCGTCCTAATGAACCGAATTCGGTGGTGTCACGTGACAGAGGGGTGAAGTCACAGATCGTTTGCGACGATGGATGGCAGCGAGAAGTGGATTAAAACATTTAAGGATCGAGTTTTCTTGATGTTCGGCCAAACACTTAGGGTATTGACGGGCTGATAACACTTAATCTCGTAAGTAGAAGAGGGCCTTAAGAGCCCCTCTTGTTTGCCTTTGCATTATGGCAATTGCCGCTGTTTGGCAAAGGAAAGAAGTAAATGTAATTTTAACGAAAGAGTATCTTCTTTGGCTTCGGTAAAGGCGGTGGAGAATGACGCAATTGGTAAGTGATTTTTTTTTTTTTGTTGTTGTTTTTTTTACTTCTTGCTAATGGCGTTTTAACGTGAAGCACGTTTCTTCGAACATGACACGATAATCCATCTGTGCAGCATTTTTTTGGGGGTAAAAAGAGTTTTCTTTTTAAAACAGTTCATCTTTTAGGCATCGATGGATTCTAAAAGTATTTATTTAAGAAATAACCCTATTTTTTTTAAAAATCTAATGATTGATGTATTATGCAGGGTTAACAGAAAGGAATAACTCGATTACAAATTTCAATAATTCCCAGATGAATAAACAGAAAATGGTCATTAATATGTCATTGTAAAGATAAAATATGAAATTTTGAATTTGTAACATTGTTTTTGTCAAAAAGGAGGCAGCAATGTTGTAATTGGGTACAGAAGTGGAAACAGCGTAGCAGCAGGGAAAGGCATTTTGTGTGTTCTCGTTTGCAAAAAGTCTTTCAGTCATCACGGTTCAGCGTGAATTTCGGAGAAAGCACCATATATAAATACATCGACATCTAAGAGTATAAGAGGATGGTATAAACAGTCCGATTTACATAATAAAAATCTTATCTTAGCGCTACGAACAAAAGCTCTTCTAACACCTGCTTCTTTATAAAGACTTCGAATTTTAAAACATCGCTTTACCACCGTATTCTAGTTAAGGAAGTAATTTATGAGAAAAATTTTGAGTTTTTGAAGCCATCACATGGCTGAACCCCTTTAAGGTATCCGACTACGTTCGGAACCGTGATATTAAAAAAGCGCATAAATGAATACTTTTCATGATATTTAGTATCACTTAGATTGGAATACATGTATAAAATTGTTTTAAGGACATTTTGACAAAAAAAAATTTAAATACAATATTTTAGCAAAAAATTAACTTAGAATGACAAATTCCCAAAATGTTCTCCTTTTGTGAAACATGCTTCTATTATAAAAATATTTTGCCTGTATATAGCTCACACCTCTCTACAGAGGCTCAACTAGAATTTTTGAAAAATTCACATTATTTTCAGAGTTACCACCCATTGAAATATATATAATTATCGGCGTTTTATTCTTAAAATTGCTCCCCTCTGTTGTCTTAAAATATGGATAAACCAACTTCTAAGTTATATATTTCAAAAATTCTAGTTGAGCCTTTGTGGAGAGGTCTGAGCTATATACAGGCAAAATATAAGTACAATAGAAGCCTTTTTCATAAAAGGAGAACATTTTGACAATGGGTCCTTCTATGTTCATTTTGTCAAAATATTGTACTTAAATAATTTTTTATTGTAATACTATTCTTAAAACAATTTTATATACATTTTTTTAATCTGAGTGACACTAAATATCATAAATATTATCCATTTATACGCTTTTGCAAAATAACGGTTCGGAACGTAGTCGGATACCTTAAGATTACCACACCACTACGACCATTTCTACGAGTATCCAGGCCTGAATGAGGGGTAGTCGTCAACACTTCCATGCAACGTTTCACTCATCTTCCCTCGTGATCCTTGGAGTGCTGCAGACCGTTGTCGATCTGCACCATGTAGGAAAGGTGGGCAGTGGTTCTCTTTTTGTTTACTGATGGTGTGATACCTGCACCAGTTACTAACCATCCCTTTCACAACTATACCATAAACGACTTGCACACTGATCCGCAGTGGTTGGCGTCAATGAATTGCCCTATCTTTCGTCGTCACATGAAGAAGTGTTCCCCTGCTTTAAGTAACAGCTGTCACCATACTGCGATTGTATGCGATGGAAATTTTCCACAAGTTTCATGCCTTTAGCAAATAAAAAGTGAAACACTGTCCTCCTTGGTGTAGATCGACAATCAAGCTGCCATGCTGAACGATCTACTACACTCCCAACGACTACACAGGAAGACGAGTGACGTTGTTGTTACTTATGACACCTGATTGACAGTAACATCAGATCAAAGTCCATGATATTTATCGCAGCTAGGAGCTAGATTTTTAAGCCTGTCTTTAGCATTATTTTTGAGCACCATTCAGGTGACAGTACGATTTTACTCGGCTCCAAACCAATTTTGAGGGAGAGACACCCTGGGCGTGGTCAGGGGCCTCCCACCTCTTTTCCCCTTCCACCAACCTCACGAGAGGACGTGACTCGACGGCTATTTAGAGTACCTACATGCCGCGAGGGTACTATACATTTACAAACATCCATGCCTTCTCCGGGTTTCGAACCCATGACCTACGGCTTGATGATTGATTGAATATTAACGTCGCACTGTTCAGCTACACGAGGGCTTTTGTTGACGGACCACGTAATTTTGAACCATGGTCAAGTGATGTGGACGACACCTGAGCTGGCACCTCCTCTCCTAACTACCACACCACACCAACGGGAGGACGTTTCAGCTCTCGACAGATTTAACGTGCATCGCTGTCCTACACGGCGGATCTTTAGTTGTACTGGGCTCGAACTCGTGACAAGGCAAGCCACGATCCGATACCTATACCACTTGGCTACCGCGGCCACCACACACATGCCCTACGGCACCACAGTCAGTATTACTACCACTTACTACTACCGGATGGGCGGCTTGACATGTTGTATACTAGTGTTGCCACCTACCTCTAATTTAGCGCTGTTGCAAAACTTGGAAAGAGAAATTGCAAATGTCAATTTACTTTTTGACTTTCTGTTGTATAAAGTGCTTTAAGTGTATGTGAATTGTGAGTGAGAATATATTAATGGTGCACTATAAAGCAACACGAGGGTAGTTGGCGACAGATTACGTAATTTTGAACCTCAGTCAAGTATGGAGGACGATACCTGAGCTGGCACCTCTTCGCCTAAATACCACACCCCGCTAATAAAAGAACCCAGAACCTCAACGATAGATTTAAACCTGATCAACTGCCTCTAGATATGGCGTTTAAGAGTATATAAAAATTAAGGGAACACAGTACGATTCAACTGACAAAAATCGGTCAAAAAATCAAATATAACATTTTTAGTCCAAATTAGTTTTCATATACTTTTCTACAAACTCACAAAATTTGGAAGCTCTAAGTTTAAAAAACCGCAGCGTTATGATAACTTTTACATTTATTTTTATTCCCATTCCAATGGTAAATCAAAACTCTCAAAACTGGCTTATCTCGGAAAAATAAAATAACTAGTTTGTCTTCATTTAAAATGCTAAGGCTTTTTTTCTATTGTGCTTAACACTTGGAATTTTTTTTTCACTTGCAGCTAATAGTACATGGAACAAAAGTTGGTATGCAATTTTCAATCAAAGCAATGCTTATTTTTTAAAAAAAATAATTGAGAAATTATAATTTACACATTCCTAAGGAATTTTTAATAAGCCTTCATAAAAAGAAGTATTGTACGAATACCAATCATGTTATCGCAAAACCCATACCAACTTTGTTGATTCATAGTTTGACGCTCTTGTAAACCAAATTTCATGCGTGTACGTCAATTTTTGTATTAAGAGTAGCATTTTAAAATCACTTCATAAATTTCAAGTTTTTCACTTAAAAATTAAAGGGTTAGCTTTTTGTGAAAGTTTGAGCACAAAATATGTTTTACATCATACATACACATAGGATACAACCAAAACAATTACGAAAATCATCAAAATAAAATTTTTGGTGTAAATCGTACCATATCCCCTTAATATGTTTCAAAAGTTTGATTAATACATTACTATGTATAGTATGTCATTGTCATACGTACTGTATTTGTATCATGTACTGATTTTATGTTATTATTTACTTCCGCTTCATTAAGTGTGAAGATTAAAACTGTATATGAATATATCTCTTAATCTCAATTCAATAGGGAACAAGTAAGGAAATTTTAGCAAGAATATAGTAGAAAAAACATATATAAGCTTTAAATCCGTAATTTCTACAACGTATACAACCTGCTTCGAAGCAAGAGAAATAGCTACAGAATTAAAAATAAAAATAATATTTCCTGGAATATTTTTGTTGATATTTCTTTTCAGAGAAGTCAATCTTAATTTGTATTTTCAATCTTGGTGAAATTTTATATGATAAAAGATTTCTCCCTCCCCCCCTACTCCCCCCTTTTTTTTGAAAAAAAACATTTTTTTTTTAATTTCTTAATATCACATTTTAAAAAAGCTACAGAAAATAAAAACAGATGAAAATAACTTTCACATCATCATATTTCTCTGATATTTGTAATCAACTGGATTCTGTAGTAACCATTGTGAAAATTTTAAATATATATATTTTTTATCTGAACTGGTTTTCTTTTATTTTTATCTTTCCAAGATTCTTTCATGTGAATAATACCTAAAAAATAACAAGCTCAAGTAGCATCGTAGCATAATTCTTAAGAGTAGAAGAATTTTCAAAACATTTTTTTTCCCTTTCTTTTTAGATTTATGTGCTGCGAAGATTGAAACAGAAAATTTCGAAATGACAGATTATGTTTCGTAAGGAATTGAATTCCAGACTTACTTTTGTAGATGATTAAAAAAAAACTTATTGCAGCAAAAAGGAATTTAAGACTTTTTTAATAAATCAATATGTCTTTTTTAGTGCTCCAAGTTTCATTAGAGACATTTCCTTATTTAAAAGCCTATGCAACCCCGGGTTGCCGAGTGGTTACCGTAAAATCCACGTATAACGCACAATTTGAAAACAAAAAATAAGATCGGAACAACAAAAGAGATGAACATAAAGAAAATTAGATATCTACATATATCGAAATACTGTTTATTTAAATCTCGTGTACTTATAGGGCGGTAGTTCTAGAAGAAAATTTTGTCTAAATTCTGGGATAATACCTCGAATAAATAACTTCAAAACATAAGAGTAATGTATACTAATATTTCAGACATTTTCGTAAAAAGAAGGATGCACGTTATACACCGAAAATACCTAAAACTTGAAAAATTAAGCTTGGATGTATAGGTGCGTGTTATACACCGATGGACGTTATACACCGGATTTTACGGTATATACCGTTGCACATGTACTTGCCTGTGATTGCGTATTTAACATTTAAGTTGTGATGTATTCTAATACCGAGATTTCGAAAATTTTCTTCTAAAATAGAAGAACATGTGGTGTTTTTTTTTTTTTTTTTCATTATTATTATTATTATTTTATTTTGTGAAGGAAATACAATAAAATCCCGCTTAACGCGCTGTTTTGTTTAGCGCTCTCTCTCTCTTTGTTTCGCGGTTTAACGCTCTTTTAATTTGAATTGTGGGATTCCTCAAAATTGCACCGCGTGCGCTGCGTGCAATTTCGGGGAATTTCGGATAAGCGGGATCTTGCTTCACTTTTTATAATAAGTGCATTTTTTCTATGAGCGTTAATACTGTTAAGGTAAACGACTATCCTCAAATCGTGAAATTTGCCAAAAATTGACAATTTTTTTTATGAATTTATTTTATTGACCATCTTATTAGCTTTATAAAAATACCATGTTTATTATTTTCCATTCACTGGAACAAAAACTACAAGTGTTTAATTAAAAACTGATGCCTCTACTTAAGGCAAGGCTTCATACTTTAAAATGCGTTTTATTCGAAATGTGTGTTTTTTGTCTTTTGAAAATGCTCAAACGGGGACAGTGATTGCTCAAAAGGTTTTGAAAATAGTTAACTGAAATTTTTTGTTTATGTTCTGTATAATAATAGAAGAGTTTTAACCTTCAGATTTATCAATCATTATTCTGTTGCAAAATTTACAATCCCTTATTAGAATATAATCACTGTTTTTTAAAGAAATTTCATATAAAGACTAAGATAGAATGCTCTAGTTTTTGTAAAAATCAAAATATCTCTTATCCTGAAGTTCATTTCAAACATGAATTCCAAAGCAACACATAAAAATTGAAAAGTTATCCATAAACATTTTGTACAGAATGGGCTCCGTTTATATAATTTTTTTACCAATTATTTCCTATTTTAGTGATAATAATTTATTTTTCTCCTCTTAATTTTAGCAAATTTTTCTTAAGTAGTAAATAAATCTAAAACCCACAAAAAAATCCCCATATCTCTATTTTTAAAAAAAAAAAGTTTTGGGATACCTTAAGAACTATTCATTTTTAACGAAAATTAATTTCTTTAAAATGTAAAAAAATGACAACAGTGATCATTTGAAGTAATTGCAATTCTTATTGTTTGATGCGTAATTGCATCAAAACTTGATGCATATGATGTAAGTTAAACAAATCGAGGTCAACACATACTTTCAAATAATACTGTATAACAAGCAGAACCTGCTTATACAAGTTACTGCTTAAGGATATGAACTTCGTGGTCAATGATGGTTTAGTCGAATTACAAATTCGAATCTCGATTTCACCAAAGATCTTTTGCGCCGAAAGTAAATATTGCTACATCTTAAATTGAGTCGAGTCACAGGGGCATCACGCGATCACGGAAGGCAAGTTGAAAGAGTGAAACGTAAGACCTTCTTCCCTTGACTCCCAAAAGTCTATCCCCGATAGCTATAGAAAGACTTCAACTCAATCGAAAGAAAATTTGATGGATGTTTTGATAAAATATGCATATACACAAACTCCACTTCTAAAAATCGCTACTAAATGTGATTCACACAAATACTTAATTTTCTTCACTGATATTCTACACTGCTTAAAAAATAAATGGGAACTTTTTTTCCCCTTTTCGTATGATAGAAATGGCGAACTTTGAGAACTCCCAACACACACACACACAAAATGTTTTGTGTTGGATTCTATTTTAGCCTTCTGTAGTGCTTCCCAAACTTTCAACGCTTGCGAAACAATTTCGTTCATAATTTTCATCTCGCCCTCCTCATACAACAACTATGTATTGAGTGCAATACAACAAGTGACTTTAATCATATAAGTATTATACATTTTGTACATAATTTTGTGTATGACAAGCCCATGGAAGTCCCTGGTAATTACTTACTTGTTTTTAATTTAGAATTGATAAATTAACTATCAAATACTTTATGCCGTACTGATACATTTAGAAGTATCTTATATCAATGTGAATATGTGTTTTTTTATTGTATCAGAATGTATTTTGCTTTGCTTCCTTTTCAGGAAATTAATACTTATTTTAAATCTTTAATTTTCGACTTTTCGATATGCTCGCTCGCCCATGTAGGGTTATCACGCCACTCTAGGTGGTAACCCCCACAATTTGAGAAACGCTTGTCTGCACCTTTATTTATCGTGAACTTGGCGAATTACAGTCCTCATACGGGATTAAGTTCAATACAGAAAAGTGTGCTACTAAGCGCAATTTGGTAAAATTTAATAAAATAGGATTTCATCATGTTTTGTTATTAAATTATTTATGCAAAGAGGTTTTCGAAAAGTTTTAGCATTGTTAGACTCACGACAAGTAAGAAAATCTGTAGAAGTCGTTCCAATGTTATTGTCAATGGAATTCATAATTTGAGTGAGCAATTGAATGATGATTACGATAACTGAAATGGAATCCTGTGTTTTTACAACTATTCCACGCAAATGTGGGAATATTAAGCTCTCAAGAATATAACATTAATTAGTTCCATTAAACAACGATTTTTGGAAGGATGAAGCTTGAAACTGCTTCCATCGGTGGGCCGTCCACTTATATATACCATGTACTTTTGCAGCAACAGGTTGTGCTTTAACTTCCTACATATTTAAGAACACAATATACATGACTAAGACTTTTAATTAAATTACTTTTACAAAAGAAAGAAATAATGTTTTGTTCAAAGAAACACTTTAAAAATTTATGAGTATTTTTATGAAATATACAATATCTACCAATAAGTATTTAGACACCTATGCAAATAACCGATATCTTCGGATCTAATATACGTACCGCTCTCCAAAGTTAAACATGCAGTTAAAAAAAAACAACATTAGCATCAGACACATGCAAGATTCCGCATAGTTTAGAGTTTTCTGATTTCAAAAAAGGTGTAATCTTTGAGTACCACAGAACTGGTCGATTCTTAAAGGACATATCCAGGGTGGTGAATTAGCCAAAATTGACTGTGGTCTATGTGATTTAGAAGAGGAAGGTGAGAAATGATTGTTGGAATATACCCAGAGTCAGCAGACCCACGAAAATGGGAGATAAAGACCGAAAGATGCAATCCAGAGTAAATCGAAAAATCTTCACCCAAGCAATTGCACGTAGATGTCAAGAGTTTCAACAGGCATTCGGGTGTGCTGTTTCGATAAATTCCATCTGTAAGGAAGCTCATTTGCTTTCTTTTCTTAGTCATGTTACCCCGCATTCGCCTCTGAACACCGCATCCAGCTAGGCTTCTTGGTTAAAGTTATGCCCCTCAGGGAGCTCACCTTCTTTAGGTGGGTACGGGTGTCACAACCCCGAGGTACACTAGTGATCCTTCTCTATTTTCAACCCTCCATCTTGTCATCCAATTTCTTCTTTTCTCTTTTCCCGTCCAGACCACATACCTATGAATGTTTGGCGCAGTATAGTCAAAACTGGATCTTGCGCCATAAAACACCAAACTCAACTCAACTTAACTCAACTCGATTAAAGTTATGCGATGCACGTCGACAGTAAACCATAGATCAGTGAAACGAGTTCTGTGGAGTGATGAATCAAGATTCAACTTCTACCGTTCTGAAGTCAGGGCTTAGGCCCGGCATCTCCCTGAAGAATGTCTCCTGCCAGAAACCATTATCTCCAATAATGTGTTCGGTGGAGATCGAATTACGGTCTAGATATGTTCTTTTATGGTTAGTTCAAAGCCTTTGGTCCTAATTCATGGTAAGCTCAACAGCGACGTCCAGTACTATTTTGGATGAGTGGCAATTCTGCGAGTTGTACCCATGTTACTTCCAGGATGACAATGCTGGCTGTCATGTTGGAAAAACCATCATGGATTGGTATGGAGATAATGTGGGCTAATCGAGTGGATTGGTCTATTCAAACCATGCCTTGCAGCTGTAATTGCTTCTTTTATAGGCTCAAAAATAATAATGAATGTAAATAATTATATTGTTTTTTTCTTAATCACAAGTATCCAAACACTTATTGATAGAAAATGTATAGGCTTTATATAAATTGAAGCCCAGTGGAGGAGTGGTAGTGTATCGCGCTTTCCACGCCACGTGTCCGAAGTTTAAATCCCGGCCTGGACTAGGTTGACTCAGCCTTTCATCCCTTCATTGGGTCGATAAATACCAAGCTTGCTTGGTAACTGAACACTGGGGGTGGGTTTCGCGTAAGGCGTACCACTAGACAAAAACATCTGCTCATGCACCCCGGTGCCTAAGGTCACGTAAAATGAGATAGATACAGTAGGTATTGGCCCTCATGGGCTGTTGCGTTACTGAGTTCAGTTCAGCTCAGTATATGTGCATTAATACACAAGTAGAAAAGCATACGTTATGAGAAAGGGCACTCTACGTATTCATTTGAAAAAAATTGCTGGGCATACATAAAAAATACACAAATATTGCTAGAAGTCCCAAAGGAGTTGTATGATCAGTGACAGTATGAACAATTCCGATATAAGGAACAATGAATGAAAGCCTTTTTAAAAATTACAAGTTTAATTTGGAGAAACTAATTTAAATGAAGGTCGACCACCTCCATGACAGATAAAGAGTTCAAAACGGCGCATTTTAATCCACAAAATGGCGTAAAAAGACGAAGGGTGCAATTTTCAATTTAAAGGACTCGGGTCTAATAACCCCCGATGGATCATTAAGGAAATCCGAGGGAGTCGCTCTCGTAAACGGAAACAGAGTAAAAATTATCCGCCGTCGTTTTTAATGAGGACAATTCATGCTCATGGATAGCGACCATTATCTTCTCTCCGGGGAGGGATGCTGCGTGTCAGGTGATTAAAAAAAGAACAAATTGTTCCGGAAGAAAAAGTCAGAAGTATCTTCCCATGCAGAGGCCCTAAAGAAAAGAGAGAGAAAAGGCAAAAAAAGAAGAAAAAAAGATCAAGGAATGATCTTCGGATCGATTCTACAGATATTTAAGAATTTTTAAGATATTCGTTCACATTCCCCATGAGGATTGCGTGCTTCTAGTCGATAAATAACAAATCAATGGTTAAAAAGCGACGATGTCACGGAATTTAGAATACCGTTAGGATTTTTTCTAGCTCCGGTTAATTTTGTTGGAAAATACTTATTTCTGTGAATAATAGCCTCAAATTTTTATTTAAGATAATTCACACGTACTTTGTTTAATTCTGTTCAGTTCATTTGGTGAAAAATGTAAAGCGGAAAAAATATCGTCAAGTGTGGCGTTTTTTTTTTTTTTTTTTCCGCAATTCGAGAATTATGTAGAAATTTCTATGAAGGTGCCAATTGTAGCAATGATGTCGGATGAAATGTCACAAACCTGAGAATATTGGTACAATGATTTGAAGATTTCGTAAGAAAATATGTTTGTTTTTTATTCTTCAGCTAGTTAAAGTTAAAAATTCGTGAAAAAAATAAACATCTTTGAAATCGGAAACTAAAATTGATTTTCTAGAGATAACATGACGTAGTTGGTTTATCACAGGGTCCTTGCACACCCAAGTTTACGGGTTCGACCCCGGCCCAAATCGGTAAATTTTCATGATGCAAAAAAAAAAGAAAAAAAAACGACAGCGTCCATGTCGTATGATTAAGTGGCATACTAAAGATAACTAAAGTGTCCGTTTGGCTTGGGCGCTCTAGGTAAAAATGAGGCATTAATGGTGATTCCATCTGAGAGGGAATCATTTCCTCTCTGATGATTCCCTCTAGGGATGTCAAAATTTCATTGTGGCAATTGATATCCACCTATATGGTGCCACACTTAAAAAATGTGACACCAGCTCTTGGGGAATGTACTGAAATAGTAATTACCAATTCACGATCACATTAGAAAAAAACATTGTTACCACTGTGTGACGGGTCTATCCACGTTCTCTTAAAATACTAATCCTCTTGGGAAATATTGGGTCTTTAAAAATTATTATATTATAAAGATTTCTCCCAAAGAAGAAAACGTGACCATACAAATTAAGACTTGTATATTAAAGTTGAAACTTTCAGGTTAGAATGGAGAGATAGGGTAGACTGCTAACGGGAGCAGTGACAAATTAAACTTGAAGTAAGACGTAGATATTAAGTAGCTGATAATTGTAATATTAAAGTTGACGATCTGTCACTTAAGAAGTAAACTAGATTAGGTTGCTAAGAAGTAAAAGCTATTGAACACACATAAGTGATCTAATTATTTAACGCCTTCTCATATCTCGCATACATCGTTAATTGGTGCACATATTTGATATTTGGGTGCATCTCTTTACTTTGGTTAATTGAATTTGTGGTACTGAGAAAAAACAATCATAGATCGAACACAGCGACAACATTTAAATAAGAGTCATATATTAAATTCATATTTTAATCATTTTCAATGCAATATACTTCTTTTAAAATTTCCACATCCTGATTTTTTTTAAAAATTGATATTTTTTATTTTTTATTTTACAGGTCATTTTATTAGCTTTATACAAATACCAAGACTTTTATTTTCCATTCATTAGAATAAAAACTACAAGTGTTTTAGTAAAAGCAGATGCTATAACTCTACATAAGATGTCAAACTTTAAAATGTGCGTTTTACTCGAAATGTGATTTTTTTTCGAAAAGCTCAAACGGGGACAGTGATTGCTCAAAAGGTTTTTAAAATAATTTGTTGAAATTGTTTGTGTATGTTCTGTATAACAGTAGAAGTATTTCAACCTTCAGATTTATTAATCACTGTTTTATTACAAAATTTACATTCCCTTAAGTGAATATAATCACTGTTTTTTTTAAAGCAATTTCATATAATAACTAAGATAAAAGTACTCTAGTTTTAGTAAAAAAAAAATATTTCTTATCCTGAAGGTCATTTCAAAAAGGAATAGCAAAGTAATACAACAAAATAGAAAAATTGAGAATTTGTTCATTTACTATTTGTACAGAGCGGGCCCCGTTTATGTAATTTTTTGTCAACTTTTACCCATTTTTTCTCATTTTAGTAATAATAATTTATCTTTCTGTTCTTAATTTTACCCTTTTATTCTTAAAGTGTACTAAATAAATCTAAAAACCACAAAAAAATCTCCATATTTCCATTTCTTTTTTTAAAAAAAAGTTTTCGCAAGTATTCGGATACTTAAATAAACACAAAAATGTAACGCGCGCGAATTCGAAAACAAGAATAATGGTAAACTTAAGCAATCTGTAAAAGTACTTATTTAAACACTCTAAAATTATTCATCCCAGAATCTTTTTCCCAAGATTTTTTTTTTCCAAAACTCTGTCGAGTGTCATTTTTCTGAAAAATAATTTCATGAATCAAATGAACTTGAGGCCACTTTTCCTAATGAGAAACTATAATCCACCCCTCATTCTCCTCTTTTATAATCCCACTCTCCTTATATCCAGAGAAAATATTGTTCCTTCGAAAGGCGAACAGATCAAAAGAACAATGTCTCTCCTAGAAACAAGTGGAGCTTAAAAATCTTGGAGAACTCCTGCGCAATATCTTCCACCGGAATCCTTCCACTCCTTAACCGGTTCGCTTCCGGGGTTTTCAAGGAGAGGGGTGGGAGTACAGAGACCAACTCAGATGGCGTTCGAATCAGTGGCGGAAGTCCAAGAAGCTTTTCCCCAGAATTCTAGATTCAGCTTCTGAATTTGAATAGGAAAAATTCTAAAGTTAAGGGAAAAGAGAGGGAATATATATTCATTTAAGAAAGCCATACTAAGGATAGTATAGCTTTTCAAGAAAATTAATTTTAGTTTGTTTTGTTTCAATTTTCTAAGTGAACTACAGAAATGCCGAGTTGTTAATGCATTAATGAAATAAATTATACTTTTAAAAAAACTAAAAACACGCGCTTTTATAGTTAATTCAACAAAAAAGTAAAAAATAATTTTTAATATAAGGAGAAAATTATTAAAACGATAATTAATGTCATTGTGGTAAAAGCGTGGTGTGCTCGATATCAATTGTTATAATTTCTTACAAGTTCTATTCCGAAATGCAGAGTTAGTGTGAAAATGTAGTACAAAGCATCCCACGCTTATACCACAATGACAATAATTTTATCGTTAATCCTTTAAATCTTATATAAAAAATTATTTTTTTACTTTTTTTGTTCAATTAACTATAAAAGCGTGTTTTTTTTTTTTTTTAACTATAATATATTTTTCCTTTTTTCAGTTTGAACTACAATAAGAGCGTTTTCGCTTTAGCGTTGTATCTTAATATTTTAGTCGCCAAATCTGGACTTCGTCACCAAACCCTGAAATGGGATCTGGAATTAGTCGCCAAATCTGGAAATGGGAAATCGTTAATCCTGATGATCCTGATCAGGGCAATGGAACAAAAATTATTGAAATTTTGTATTTTCAACTCGATCCTTGACAAGTGCGCAAAATTTCGAATTAATTTGACCTTTTAAAGTGGGTAAAAGATTTTGTGACATACAGGTGAAGCTAATAAGAACGTGTTAAAAAAGGGCACGTGTTTTGTTTTTTTTATTCGCTTGACTTCTCTCCCCAGGCCACAGGAAGAATTTCACAGAGACAATACATTTATTTATTTAAGGTATACAAAACTAGTTACAAAAATCTCATTATTGTCACTTATCACACACACAACAAACAATTACACAATTAATATGCAGAAACACAAACATAATAGAATTTTTAGAGAGAGAGTAAAGATCTCAAATATTTCGCAATATTGTGATTGAAAACTACAACAAATGAATAAAACACTCACTCACGAATTAATATCATTTTATGGCTAAAGACCAGTAAATACTTGGTAGATATTGCTAAACAGAAATTTAAATGTTCATTTTTACAATGATGATGTTTAATAGAATTAAGATATAAACTTTTTTATTTTTAAATAAAAAAAAATAATTATCAAAATAAAATATCTCTGAAAACAATTTGTCATGGAATGCAAATTGTTTTCTGTCAATGATGATTTAGAGGGAGGAAGTATTTATTAACTCCGCACTCTGAAACAGCACGAGAGATATTGGCAACAGACCTCATAATGTTGAACCACAATCAAAAAACAAAATGTCACCTGAGCTGTCACCTCACTTTCTTAATTTCTATACCATGTCATCGTGAGCACTTTCAGCCACGACAGCATCAGGCTCTCTACACAGAGGGTCTTTAGTAGCACTAAGGATTGAATTTATAACACGCTGACCATGAGCATTAGACCAATTGGGAAAAATTTAGAATCGTAAAAATGTTTGTGCATCACTGGTTTGCATTTAATCTAAGATTCAAATGAAAATAAATACTAAAAAAAATCCACATCACAACAGGGGCTCCTCAATATACAACCGAGTTTCTTCTTAACTAACATAATCATGTTTCTTCAACATTATTTTCATTTAAAAGGGTTATAAAAATTGTTCATACATCCATTCTACAAGTACGTTTAATTATAGCACATAATGTAAAAAGTGCAAAATATATATTCTGTTGGTCGGCATAATGCATATATGCATAAATCAAAAATCATACTAAACACATAAAAGAAAATGCAGTTTCGTAAAAAATTACCCAAATTAATTTTCTATAATTATCTTTATGAAGACGAATATTTTTTAAATTGTATAAATCAAATTATTTCCAGATAAGATTATTTTATAAATACATAAGTATAACTATTTAAAGTTCTATGAATATCCCCTACATTTCAAAAAAGTTTACTCCTCAAATCATAGATATGGTAGCTCATTAAAATAATACCAATTATTAATAACTAGTAGATTCTTTTATAACTTAGAAAATTACAAAAGTGCTCTTACTGTAGTACTGCTATAGTTTTAATTTAGCTTAATATTGATTCATCATCGTTTTGGTAATAAAAATATCTTATTATTTATTTTGATATCAATAGGAGTTTACTTTTCAAACTTAGACGTATATTTAGATAACTGAGTCTGGCAACAGCTGGTTTAATTATTCTATATATATACTATACCATTCTAATTAATTGGAACAAGCATTTTTTTTTCTTGTCTGAGTTGGTATGTGATTATAAGTGATGTCCCAAACCCTCTCAAATCAGTTATATCTGCCTAGAGGTAATATAATTGACCCATCTTGAATAAAATTTACTCGTTTGATTGTTTTTGGTACATCAATTGTCCAGCAGTGAGCTTTTCAGCGTGGCAGCTGGTGGTTATAATTGTGCATTCCTTGTATTGCGTATTACTTTTACTTGTTCTGAGATGAATATTACTTCGAGGAAGCGTTCTAAAATAATTACTCTCAATGAACCCACTTGTATGACTGTGAGAGATATAG
>BMAV01014622.1:69871-104125 GCA_019973955.1 Trichonephila inaurata madagascariensis | reverse complement strand
TTATAATAAATAGTAATTAATTAGTATAAATAGTGATTAATTAATTAATTTTAATAAATAATAATTAATTTACTGATTTTAATTATTAATAATTTTTATTACTAATTATTTTTATTACTAATTATTTTAATTATTTTTATTTAATAACTATTTTTAATACTTTTAATTAATAATAATTTTTAATAATTTTACTAGTAAAAAAATTTAAGTTATATATTTAAAAAAATTTTTATTTTATAAAATACAAAATAATTACAAAAAATATCATTTAATATTTAATAAACCTTTCATAAATAAATTTATTTAATTTAAAAACATAATTAAATGAATTGAAGAAAAAAAAGTTGATCGCGTGGAATTGAACCCTAACCTCCAGCATAGAAAGCAGACGATTTTCCAATCAAGCTACGAATTCATTGCGGAAAATTAAAATTTAATTGTATAAAAGCTTAGCATGAATTTCGAAGGCTGATTTCTCCGAATTGACTGACCATTCGACGGAATTACATTGAAGGGTGAACACCCTAAAAGAGTACTACTATTACACCATTATTCTCGATCCGAAATGAATTTCCTTAGTCGTGCCCTACCCTTATAAAAAAAACAAAAAAAATGAAAAAAAAAAAAAAAAAAACTATCTGACAAAAACATTTTGATATTTTATTTTAATTTGAAATTTTTCTCTCTCTCTCATTCGATTGTGTTTAGTTAATTGTACAAAAATAACATATTCATTATTTTAACAATAATTTCCTTCTTAGGATTTGAAATAATAAAATTAATTAAAATGTTAATTTAGTAAATAATTGTGGCATACCGTTTGCTGAAAAAAAATAGCAGTAAACGCAAAAATCTCGTTTATTGATATCCATCTCTTTAGCAAAAAGAAGGGGGGGGGGAAGGTTGCCGAATTTTTTTTCCGCCCATGTTGTGTAAGCATTCAAAATCCAGAATTCGAGGTGCTTTCCCACAATGAATTATTACTGTCCCTTGGTATCTTTCTCGTGCTCAAATGGCTTCCCGCTGGTGTGGTAGTTAGGAGAGGTGGGTGCCAGCTCAGGTATCGTCCTCGTCACTTAACCATGGTTCAAAATTTCGAGATCCGTCGCCAAAAGCCCTCAAATAGGTGAACAGTGCGACTTTAAGAAGCTCCAATATGTTGTCCTTACTCGCAAAAGAAACAATTATAAATAAAAATAATATAATCCTTTTATATAAACAAGTTTACCTAGATACATGAAGCTCCTCGACAACTTAAATGTGTTTGTAGTCATAATATTTTGTATTTGATATCAGCTTATTGTTTGCGTTTTACTGTCAAGTATTCTAAAAATTCAAAGCATTTTCTCTTTTTTACTAATGAAAACAATTTATTAATGTTGGAAAAAATGTAATTTGAAATTTCTATAATGTATATTTAAAGAATTTATTTTTAGGAACACGAGGTAAATTGATAAATTATTAATATTTCATTTATGAGTTCTATTAGGGTCAAAGTAATAAGACGGACCTCGTAATTTAAATGACGATAAGTAACGAGAACGAGAGCGGAGCTAGAACCCCCACTTCTTATTTCCACACCACGACAACGTAAGGATTTTGATTTAATGCGTATCAGCTTTGCTACACAATGGAACCTCTAATCGTGACCATTTTTCAATAAAAACATGTAGAGACTACAATGTCGCACAATTCAACAAGGGTCAACATTTATAGGCTTAGAATATTCACATTTTATAGCATAATGCGAAACACCTAACTGCTATTCATCTCATTTATTTGCCACAGTAAATGTTTTATCATAATTTTCAGCTTATATAAAAAGAATTAGATCAAATTAAAATAAGATTTTAACTTTGAAAAGGCTTGTTAATAAAATGTTGATTTAATCTTAGGATTCGTGCGTTGAGTACTATGAATTTTAATGTATCACAATATAATGGATTATAGAAAAATAAAAAAATGACAATTATACATCAAATGTATCATTCCTTTAAGGAAGATATATACGAAAATTCTTAAGAGGATTTAAAGTTTTAAGATTTTTCTGTCATGTTCTAAAAAAGAAAACTATTATAAATTGAGTAACAATTAAGTTTCCAAAAAAAGCATAGTTTATTTATGACAATATGTTTATTGACATGCAGATGCTGTGAATACTTGTAAGAGCTTTTAAACTTACTTCATTATCGATTTGAGAAAGTCTGAACTTTTTACATTATAACATAAAGAGACAGGATCAGCAATTTTGCTTTTTATTTTATTTTGTGTTTTTGATTATAATTATGTGCAATTAATGATGAATCATATTATTTACTTCTTATTTCTAATTTGACTATTTTAAGTTTTAACACCAGGTGTGTACCAAACTCCTGCATTTAAAAATGAATTAAAAATAAATTTAAAACATTTTATAACTATTTTAATAAATTTACTGAAAATCAAAATATAAATAATTTTTTTCTTAAATAAAATTAATTAAATTTGGATTATTTTATTGTACCTTTTTCTACAAAGATATAAGCATTTAATTTTTTTATGAAATGCTATATATTATCACCATTATCACCACTGTTTTGTGCTATTTTTCTCAACGCTCTTAATAATATTGAAGAGGAAATCTAGGTAAAAAGCAGCTTAAATTGTAAGGAAATGTTTTTTTTTTTTAAAAAAAATGTAATAAATAAATTTCTTGAATTTTCTTGAACTGAAACATTAGTAATTACTGCATTGGATTCTGCAAGAAAACATGTTTCCCTAAGAAAGGGAGACTATTTGTGTTTAGGGACTTTTTAAGCCACGAACATCCCCACTCTTTAGCGGGGTATCAATGACTACCCTGTTTCTTTTGTTCGCCGATGTATGGTGCCATCAATCAGCTTCAAAAAAGGGGGAAGTAAACTTCGCTGGAAGCGCCGTCTTTAAGGGCATTTTTCTCAAAAAAAACGGCGGCTCCAAAAGGTTAAACTCATGACATGCCGGCCACGAGTTCATTATCTTGACCCCTAGGCTACCTCTGCCGCAATAAATTTGTAGAAAAATTAATCTGCTAGCGCCATTGAACAGATTAGTGAACACGTCCTCATGACAAGGTGTTGCAGAAAAAAAATACAATTTTTAGTAGGAAACTTAATCCCTCCTGATTGTTGGGTAATATTTATTTGTTTGTCTTTTCTGACTGCAAGATGATCAGGAAGTTGCTGAGGCATAGCTGAATATTCGTCATTAACGTCAAAACGCAGCTCCGGAATCTCTGGTGGTGGTAGTGACATGCTACCTAACATTCTTTAGAGCAGGGGTGGGCAGACCTTTCCATGGTATGGGCTACTTCTATTGTTTTTAAGAGGTTGCGATCCACCCAGGTGCGAAGGTGGGGATATTCTTTAATAAAAATTGTATATTTTCTTTTCTTAACACTTGTTTTCGACATTGTACCCCTCATTTACAATATGAGAGATTACTATTTTTGCTGCTAACACAAGTATCACAAAATTATTCTCTAGGCCGTGGAGTCGGGGCATCTTCAAGGCAGCGAGCACAGAACATATGTGAACCGATGAATCTGAAACCATCGTATGTACTTGCATTTGTTCACTGCCGATTCTCGCGCCATCGTGGGGCATGACATCCACTTCAGAATCCAATCCTGGAAAAACGCGGGATACGTACAATAATGTCTCACTAGCCAATCCTGTGCCAACGCGAGAAGAGCTGATCATAAGCATTTATTCTCCCACTCTGGCGGTGTGTGTGAAAAATTCATTGCAACGGCAGGCATCGCAGCGATCGCTTTTCTCCCCTACAACAGCATTGAACGCATTAAGCGTCCTCGTTCTCTTCCAATGTAGGTACATGTGTCGTCTACCCATTAATCGAATTATTTGCTGAAGTAAACATCGATTGTGAAAAGCCGATTCTCCAGTCTAGGTGGCATCGGTGTTTCCATAAATAGGTTTCTTTTAGTATGAGCTTTTTAGATCTTAATAAAGGAAGTCACCCCAAAATGTCCTTGTGGTACACCGGTCGATCGCGTTCGACCTAATGCCCTTGCTTTAGAGCATCTCACACGTATTTCACACGTATTAGAATTATAACTAGAGACAGCCACCGTAACCTAGTGTTTATGGTTACAAACTCGTAGTCGACATTGACGAACCGTGGGTTAGAGTTCTGATTCACTGAAGACTCGCCGTATAGATGGACTAGTGCTCTTTAAAGCTATCGTGGTCCAAAGTACTCACGTTGGAATGGCGGAGAAGCTTGGAGAGTGTGCTCCAGAACAGAAGTAGTCCTTGTCACCTGACTCTGGTTCAAAATTATTAGATTTGTCTCCAATAGTCTGCAAGATACTTTGTGTGCGACGTTAGTAAAAACTCACTCACTCGTCAGTTCGCTTCAGGAGGAAGCTTAGTTATATCCCATGAAGAGGAACTGATGACCCATAACCCGTGGCTTAATTACACCCCCGCAACCCCCGAATCCCTGGAGGCCCAGGATTCTAGGGGGCCCAAGGCCTGACAAACACCAAATGCGTATTTGGTTCAGGGCCCAAGGCCTGACAAACACCAAATGCGTATTTCGTTCAGGGCCCCAAACCTGAATTTGTAGGAGAGCCCTAATATTCTCCATCACGCCCCAGCCTACAATATATCTAAAAGATTCACATAAGGTTGAGCCAGCTGGGTTGTGTGGTAGGTTTGTCACACACACACTGGCCTTCTTCACCTAAGGATGCGGGTTCGACCCCGGCGTAAGTCGGTGGATTTTCATGGTGCAGAAAATCGACGGTGGCTATGTCATATGATTATACGGCATATAAAAGATGCCTAGAGTTTCTGATTGGCTTGAGTTCTCACGGCAAAACTAAATTCTGGAACAGGTACGCATCATCAAAGCTCAGGTGCCTTCCTCTGTGGAGGAGACTGGGCGCCAAAATTACCTTCGGCGATTGGTATCCGCCTATATCAGCGTTTTTCAAACTGTGGGGGTGCGCCCCCCTAGAGGGGCGTGCTAATCCTACTAGGGAGGCGCGAGTATATCAAAAATTCGAAAATAAAAAATGAAAAATACTAACTTAATGAAAGGAATTAGAGCAAAATACATTCTGAGATAATAAACAATACACATTTATACAATAAAATAGGATACTTATAAATGTATCAGTACTGCACTAGGTATTTGATCATTATTTCATCAATATTAAGTTAAGGACAAGGTGAATAATTAGTAATGACCCTATTGGCTTGTCACATACAGAATTGTATGCACAATTTAATACTTATCTTGATAATTTGTGCAGTTTATAATTAAAGTCGTATTGTAGCTTTAGCGTCAAAGTATTATTGAATTGAGTACATTTTTATTGTATGAAGGGGGGCGCCATGAAAATTATGATTGAAAATTGGGTCGCCAACATTGAAAGTTTGAGAAGCACTGGCCTATATGGTATGGCACTAAAAAGAGATACCAGCTTCCTGGGAATGTACTAGATCTGCAATGGTAAAACACCAATCTTTAGCCCATTAGAAATAAAAAAAAAGTTTAAATCTCATACAATACGGAAAAGGATGAAGGGGACTGAAGCTCCTTGAGAGACGTGAAAGTCAATTTAGGTATCAGCATGAGATCTTCCTAAGCCAGGGGTGTCCAACTCGAATCACCTCACAGGCCACTTAAGAAAAACATTATAATCCCGCGGACCACTTGTAAAAATATAAATCTTTATATTATATTTGGACCCATTACAAACATTTATTGGGATGAAAATTTAAAGCAGATTAATGTTTTATTTTTATGGTTTTCATCGTTTTTCATGTATAAAAACATAGATAATTATAATAATGCAATGATTATATAAATAATGTTTCATTTATTTAATTAGCGAGAAATTTGTTTCTCAACTCTTTCATTTAGTTTTTGCAAGTCGATATCAAGTGCGTGCCTTTATGCCTCGTAATTGATGTTGCAGGTTTTTGTTCGTGAAGTTTGAAAGTGATTTATGTTTGATAAATTTCATTTTCGGAAAAAAAAATATTAGCCGTAACAGAAGCAACGTGATACAATAGAAACTGTTATGGGATTTGTCACACACAAAAAAATATTGCACAAAACAGTAGTATTTTGTAAAGTTGTAATATATATGAATCTTGTGGGTTGTGTGTGCAGAATTATTCAAGGCGGGCCACATGCGACCCTTGGGATGCAGGTGGCCACCCCATCCTAAGCCCAAATATCACTTCCTCCAAACCGGTCTCTTTTGGTGATGTCGGAGAGCTTATCGCGTGCTCCCCGCTTCTTTCAGATTTCCATCCTTCCCTTGCTAAAACATGATTTTGGGCGTCGAGAACGTTGTTTGTGGCTTGCCATTTCTCCCATTGTCAGCTGTCAGTCATTTGTAGGACCCAAAAATAAATCATTCGTCGTTGTAGTGGCACGTGGACGTCTCCTATTGAACCTTGGAGGTGGCCGGAGCGTCATGGGTTCGAATCTTGGTGAAGGCCCACCGTGTAGAATAGGCCGATGCAAGTTAAATCTGCCGAAGCTCAATGTTCTCCCGTTACTTTATTAGGAAAAAATTCTTTCCTAGTAACAAAAGAAAGAGGGGCGTATTTTCCCTATCTCCATAACGTTAAAAATGATCAAGTTTAAGGAACGTCTTTTTTAAAAAAAATGACTGCTCGTGTAGTCCTTCGGTTTTTTTTTTTGTGTGTGTGTGTGTTTATTTATTGTATTATTTTTACTACTTTATATATATATATATATCGAGATAACTTTTTGAAATTATGAATAGTTTTTTTTTATAAAATATTCACATATGGATGCTTCAATTGCCAAATCGATTAACTCCATAAAACAAGTAGTTGAGAAAAGTGATAAAATATCATATGCTGTTTTTTAAAATTCTTTTCAAATTAAAAATTTGAAAATACGATGTAGACTGTATTATTACAAACGCCTATTTGATTTGACGACATATAGAAAGTATAAGATGGAGTATATATTTGGAGCAATTGCTATTATTACAGCAATTTTTTCGTGATTGGGAGAGTTAATCGATTTGGCAAGTGAAAGTAAATTATAAATTCAAATTCAGTCTTTGAATTATTCTTTTATTAGGGAAAAATGTCATTATATAAACATATGTTTTATTAAAGAGTTTAGCACAAATGAATAATAACTATTCTGTTACTCGTATATAATATTACGAGTATTATTACTTTGTTTAAATTGCGTTATCATCATTATAAATGATGTCATCTTCGTTAGCTGTATTTGAGCTCCCATCCTATCGATTTGTCCTTGAAGTTTTATAATACTCATGTTTAATAGGAGGAATAAATTTCAACAAGTCCATCATATCTTTCCTCTTTTCTCTTGTCACTCTTCTACCTGTTGGATGCATCAAAGGCTGGATCATATTTTTCGGTCATAGTGCTCTACCTGCTACACTTTTTCTTATATTTATGGCACTAAATTCGGTATCTTAATTAAAGTCATATTTAAATTGTATCAGATGGGGTTTCGACTTTTCTAATTTTATCCAGTGCATTTTGAGCTAATTTACTGGTATCCCTGAAACTCACACCTTTTTGTTATTGATAGAATTTTCTAAAGTACTTGTAGAGAAAAAGTTCTGATGCGTCATTTGAACCATAGGAAACGGTGCTTTCTTTTTACAGGTTTTTATTTTATTATACCAATCATAGCGAAAAAATATTCTGATTTTTTTTTTTTGCTAGAGATTCGATGATAGCAATTTGTGAGTCATTAGGCAAGTAACTGTGGCCACTTTCCAGAAATTTCATTTCAATTGATTCAGCTTGTATTTCTGTACTTTGAAGCAATTTCAATAAACTTAAAACAGTCCGATTCATTATTTTCCTTACTCAAATCTTTCTTATTAACATCTTCCATCTTAATGTTATAACGGCTTATTTTTTTTAAAATAAAAGAATTCACAATAAAATTGAAAGCTATAAGTATCTTCACTTGTGGCAGCTCGAAAACAGCTAATTTATATTTTATTTTTCTCGTACTTAGTTCGTGTGAGCGATAACAGCTGTTTTGTTTAAAGGAAATAATGAAATTAAACGAACAACTTACAGATGTCTCCGTAGGAGAAGAAAAATAGTGTAGCGGGTTAAATAGATTTTTATTATGATAGAGAATTACATTAAAGTATGGAGTTAATCAGATTGATTTCTGACATAAATTATTTATTATTCAATGGCTAAAACGATTTTGTCATTTAATGGTGTTAATACTTATTATTAGAGAAATATGTTTTGAATATGTACAGTTAGGAGCTAATGAAGTGCTTTGATATTAAAATTTAATAAAATAACAAAAATGGAGTTAATCGTTATGGCATGTGAAGCATTCATATGTGGGTTCATTGATTGATTGATTGAATATTAACGTCGTTCTGTTCAGCTACACGAGGGCTTTTGGCGACGGACCACGTCATTTTGAACCATGTTCAAGTGACGTGGACGACACCTGAGCTGGCACCCCCTCTCCTAACTACCACACCTCATCAACGGGAGGACGTTTCAGCTCTCGACAGATTTAACGTGTATCGCTGCCCTACACGGCGGGTCTTTAGTGATACTGGGCTCGAACTCGTGACAAGGCATGTCACTGTCCGATACCTATACCACTCGGCTACCGCGGCCACTCACATATGTGGAAGTGACGTGAGTAAAGCTTTCAAATTATGAAAATCTATATGCCTTTTTACACGCAAAAGTATTTCGAACAACATTTTTGAAAAAATATCTCATTAAGATATCAATCTAAGTAGTCTTAATACACGTGCAAAAAGTTCCAAACTTATAAAACGAGCACAGATTAAAAAAATATTCACTTTTGAGCAGTAGTTTAAAATTTTGAGGAATTGCGATTATATTATTTGTTATATTTTTTTTTATTTCTAATGGGACTGCGGATTGATGTTTTACCATTACAGATCTAGTACATTCCCTGGGAGGTAGTATCTTTTTTAGTGCGGTATCATATAGGTGAAATACGAATCTCTACAGGTAATTTCGACGCCTGGTTTCCTTTCCAGAGGGAAACACCTGAGCTCTGATGATGCTAAATCAGGGGTTGGAAACCTATGGCATTCATGCCACATGTGGCACGCGGTATAATTCTCAGTGGCTCTCTGCACTACTCTACAAATTTGTCAATTTCTGAGTGGATAGAAGTTGATCAATTTCTAATTGACCTGATTTGATAAACATCTTCAGAATTATGGACATTGACGGAATTAAGAAAAAATCTGAAAGATAACTCTAAAGATAAATTTACAGCCATTTTGTAAATTATTGAATACCATTACTGAAGAGATTTAATAGTTTGAAGAGAGGAAATTGAATGTAATCTGCTCTTTCCGCTTTTGGTTTTACTTATTTGTGTGAGTAAAAATTTTTTCTTTACTTAAAAACTATTTCGAGTCCGCAAAGAAATTACTTAGGAACTGAATGCTCAAAATCGTTTCAAAGTGAAAGTCACCAATTATACCTATGTTTTTCCGATATGAAAGTAAAGAGGTGCAAGTATTAGGTTCGCATTAAAATTTTTATTTATCTTTCTATTTAACTATAGTGAAGGGAAATAATGCTATTTAATGCTATCTATTTCTTATTTAAATAAATATGTTTAAACATTCATAATATATTTGTACAACTTCATTTTTTAAAGTTTTTATTGAAGAAATAGTTATATTTTACGGTTTAATTTTATATTAAAATATCTTTAAATGATGCAAGATTGATATATAATAAAACTTTAAATCTATATTATTGATGCCTATTCTCTAATTCTGCATACATTATCACAAGAATTGAATTATTTCAAAAATGTCCTACTCTATGGCACGCTGAATCGTATCGATAGATTGGTTTGGCATGTAACAGCTAAAAGGTTGCCGACCTTTGTGTGCTAAACTGTACTAAAGAATTTTTTTTACCGAGAGCGCGAAAATCAAACATGCACACTCAAGGGATCTTTTACATGCCGCATAATCATATTACTGTCGATTTTCTGCGTCAGGAAAGTCCACCGACTTGGGTCGGCATCGAACCCACAACTCCAGGAGTACAAGGCCGGCGCGACGCCCACCAACACCACCACCCTGTCAGCTTATTTATTATATTAATTTAAGTAAAATTTTTTATACCTATAACTAATGGTTACTAGCATTACTGTGTGGATTGCTAAAATATTTATAATTTTTGAGAGAGTAAATATTTAAAAAGCATTAGAAGAAAAAGAGGGTTTAATTTCTAATCAAAATCATAAAAAGTTTTTTTTCTCACTGAGATTTTCGTGAAACGACTTTGTAAATGAAGGTGTTTGAAGAATTAATTCTGTTGTTAATAAAGCTAAGTAATTACTGTTTTGATTCAATATTATTAAAAATTTAACAATACTTGTAAGACCCTATTAAACTATTATTTAACCACTTCTTAAGTAGACGATACCAAAACTAGTGAAATATCCAAATAAAAGAAAAAAAAATGTGTAATTTTTTACACAATTTATAACATTAAAATTCGTATATGGAACCCATTTTGTTCATTGAACGTGAAAATATTACAAATCCAATTTTTCACTTACCATTTTGGAAAGCGAGTTAGCTTATTTTCTCTTACATTCGAAATGATTTGAGAAAGTGTTACGACTTCGGCAGGATATATGATATCCTGATCACATGTGATAGCGGAACAAAGTGGACGTTGTTGACTTTCGATAAGATAATTACTATGCATCAAAAAACTCTTGCACTATCTACTGAAACTAGATATTGATTTTTCTTGATGAATTGTTTCAACTATATCACGTTAAAATCTGAAACTATTATCAGAATTTGTAGAATTTATATCAGTAGATGTAAATAAAGTTCTTTTTAGACACCTAAGACCATTTTTAAAAATTGATATTTTGAAATTAAGAGAATTAAATGTATATATTAATATTAAAACAAGTTTTTTTTTATCTCATCACGTGTTGTTCTAAATATTCTTTTACAAGGGCATTTTGATTTTACATTAAATAGTGCAATCACTCTCACTATCCTAATTACTTTTTCCAAAATATTTGTTATGAGGATTCAGTCCTTTTTTTTTGTTTATATTTCAGAGATTTCTCAAATTTCCCTGAATATATGTGTTCTTAGATATTTTATCTCAGTTTTTGTGAATTTTTTCGGTAGAATGATTTCTTGTAGAGAAGTAAAATCTTAACCGACCGAATACTAGTTGTGTCTTCCTAAAACATCTCAAAAATAAATGTTAAAGTTGTCATTTATATCATTTTCTGTTAATATTGATTTAATCAGTCATAGATCAGATTTTTCTATGAAATGGGTAATGTATTTGTAGTTTCTGTAAGTATATTGTATTATTTGTAGCATTCAAGATTGATATTGCATTGGAAAATTTTTTTTTTCAGTAACATTAATTTCGTGTTTATTTTTTGTCTCACTTTTAGTTGTTATTATTGTACAACTTGAAATTTCGTATACAAATTTTTGTGTATATTCAGCCCGCAAGTAACTAAACGTTTAGAGCTGTGACGTCGTGGATTGGTAGCGTGCAAATCACATAATAGAAAAAGGTTGAAATCAGACTATAATTTATTTTTTTTATTCGGGAAAACGGGAAATTTTTTTACCCGGAAAAGCTCTTTTTTTTCGAATAACTTTTGAAAGAATAAACCCTTTCTTAAAAGTGTCACACCCGAAGGTAGAGCTCTAAATTCCACGCAAAAGCAGGGGCCCCTTTTAGAAATCGACCGGTAATTTTTTTTTTTTATGAATTTTCTAAAGTTCCGGAAGTGTGGTCTTCGGAAAGAGGTTTTTCGGTGTAACTTTCGTTCCCGTGCACCTATCGACAAAAAAATTGGCCTCAAAATTAGGTAATTTGGTATTTTTTGATGGTATTGTGAATCATGAGCTATATTTAAATATTTTAAAGAGAAATTTTAAATTATCCGCCCAAAATTTGGATATAGGAGACGACTTTATTTTTTAACTGGATAATGACTCCAAGCGCACTGCTCTCAGTGTACGCCGCTGGTATCTCTATAACTGTGTCCAAATTCTGAAACACCTCCTCAATCACTTTATTTAGCCCAGTAGAACATATTTGGTGAGATTTTGATGTAAAAAAAAAAGAAAACATGACAAATAAACACAAAATGTGAAGGAAAAACAATAATCACAGAAGAATGGAGGAAAATCGATGCAGAAATTACAAAAAACTGATTAAATCTCGCTTAAAAGTTGTTGTGGACACTAAAAGATATCCTGCTAAGTACTAAATTAAGAAATAATTACAGCATTTAAAGCTTAGTTGAGATTTTTGTTGTGTATGAAGATTTTTCTGCGGTAATTTTTTAGTAGCTTTTTGATTATTAATTTTTAAAAAAAGTAGTTATACTATTTTTAAAAAAATTAATTATGTTCTTCCCTTAGGAACAAGTCGGAGATATCATGAAAAATTACAATTATACAATATATTAATTTTTATTAGTCGAAAACATTAAATTTTATAAAAAATTGCAAGTGTACGAACACTTTTGTGGCCCACTGTATATGAATGTTTCACTATATCGTCTTTTAATGAAAATTTCTTATAGAAGATCCTTCTTCCAGAACTGACACCGTGCCGCATAAAGTTAATGAAGTGTTTCCCAAACTGTGGGGCGCTAGCATATCGAAAATAAAATATTTAAAAATTAATTAATTTACTGGAATGAATCAAAAGAAAATTCTTTCAGACATAATAAAAAATGCACTTTTACTCTGACATAATTTATAGGCGATGTTAATGCCCATGTAAACTTTGGCATGTTGGCGCCACATCTTGGCGAATTTTAGAATTGTAAACAAATAATGGCAACGCTTAGGGTTGCCGCAGCAATGTGTTTTGTATAAACTCTAATGCTTTGTAAACATATTTCAGTTCGTTCGAAAGACCATATCGGAAGTCGCATTAATAAAATTGATATTTAATTGGTGAATTTTAGTACAGTCCACTAAATTAATAACCCAACATTGTGGTCTGTCGAGCCGGATGGAAACTTGCGTAGAATTTAAAATAATTTGTTGTTGAATTAAGCATTCTTTGCTTCGTAAACAAAATGGAAGGAGCTGGAGCTATTGAGTCAGATGAAACACTTTCCGTATCAGGTGCGGAAAAAATAGAGACTCTATTAAATCGTCGTCGTGGCAATTGTAAAGCCAAAATCACAAAATTGCAAACCTTCTTAAAGGACAAAGCTCCAAATGCAAGAAGATTGTTAATTCAAAGTAAACTAGACAACATTTCGGAAATCTTTTCTAATATGGAATCATTGAAAATAGAATATTATGAAATTCTAGAAGAAAAATTACCACAATTGGAATTGACTTTTGACCAAATGGAAGAAGATCTGGAATCCATAAAGGTAGGCTTACAAACTTTATTATTAAAGCATGATGATACTTCTAAAAAAGTATCTATTTGTGATACTGCTTTAAGTAATAATGACAATTCAAAATCTAGTTTCGTTAAATTACCTGATGTAAGCCTACCTGAATTTCTCTCTCATGGTGTAATAGAAAATTGGACTGATTTTAAAAAACAATTTGATAGCCTAATTACGAATAATTCAGTGCTGAATGATACGCAAAAACTGTTTTATTTACGTTCTGCTTTGAAAGGTGAAGCAAGAACTATCGAAACCTCGGAAGATATGTTTGAGTCATTAATGACTGTTTTAATTAAAAGATATGAAAACAAACGTCTAATAATAAATTTTCGTATTATGAACATTTTAAATTTTGAAAAGATTTGTATTGAATCATCTAAAGGTCTTAGGAATTTAATTGATGTTATAAATAAAAACCTAAGAGGTTTAAAACTTATGGATTTAGAAACTAATGAGCTCACTCACCAGATTTTAATAAACATTATCATTCAGAAGTGTTAGATAAAGAATCCCGAAAGTTGTTCGAAATGAGCCTAACTTCAACTGAATTGCCGAAATGGGAAATGTTTTGGGAATTTTTGCAAAATAGAACCCAAATATTAGAAAATTTACACGGAGTTCAGGGACCTCCATTAAAATTGAAAACTCCGTTTCCAAACAAAGGCAACAGTTTCATGGTGAAAAAATAATAATAATTGTTTATTGTGCAAAAAAACACATCGTTTGTATGATTGCACACTTTTTTTTAAAAATGAACCCCTTGCAAAGATTTAATATAGTTAAAAAACATGGACTCTGCATTAATTGTTTAAATAACAATCATAAAGTGGCGCTTTGTAAATCGAAGTACATATGCAGATTGTGCCAAGGGAAACACGATTATTTGTTACGTAGGTCAGAAAACATTCAAAACAGCGCAGAAGGATCATCTTCGAATGCGTTAGTCACTCAGCCACCTCCCCTTCCGGCGCCCCCTTCTCTTATGCCCGATGCGGTAATAAATAATCCTAGCGAGCCCCAAACGAATCAGACATTCTCTTCTCTAAATAAAAGTAGTAATAAATGTGTTTTTCTGTTCACAGCTATCGTGGGTATTTGGTCTCCAGTGTTACACAGTTATGTTCGCGGTAGAGTAATTCTAGACAGCATTTCTCAGTCGCACTTCATGACCCTTCAATTTGCTTCAAAACTTGGCCTCGAAAAGAAAAAAGTAAATCTCACAGTCAGCGGATTAAGCGAAAATTCAATAAACATTAAATGGAAAATAAAAAATGCTTTTATTAGCAATAAGGATTCCTCTTACACATCCCCGTTAGATTTTCTAATGGGTTCCAGCATTACTGATTTTGTTCCTTCCAACCAACCTAATTTTAGAATTAAAAAGTTTAATGATACTAATCGTTCTTTCTTAGCCGACCCTACTTTTGAAGAACCTGGAAAAATAGATATGATTATAGGAGCGGAACTTTTCTACCAAATTATAAAAGATGGTCGCGCGGAAAGTAATATCAGATAATTTAACCCTCATTAATTCAGTTTTCGGATTTATTGTCAGTGGATCCATTACTACAACTAACCATAAAAATAGTTGTTTCTTAATTTCGGAATCGGAAAGTATAGATAATTGCATAAAGAAATTTTGGGAAATAGAGGAAATCATCCTAGATAAGCCTTTAAGCAAAGAGGAAGAATTTTGTGAAATGCATTTTAGAAACACATATAGACGTGATGGTACTGGTCGATTTATCGTTTATATGCCTGTCCAGGATGAGGAGTTACCTACTCTGGGTAATTCTCGAATTTTAGCTCAAAAGAGGCTTAACCAAACTATTAAAAAATTAGATAGAGATCCCCACATGCATAAGCTTTATAGCGAATTTCTTGAGGAGTATGAATCTCTTGGTCATATGCCAAGAATCCCTGATAAATGTTATTCTCCTATTAATTACTATTTACCGCATCATGGCGTTCTTAAGTCCCAAAACAACTCTACAAAACTTCGTGTAGTTTTTGATGGGTCTGCTCCTACAACAAGTGGTCGAAGTCTGAATGATATCCTTCTTTCTGGTAGAGTTCAGGAAGATGTTTTTAATATCATGCTGAGGTTTAGAAAGCATAAAATTGTTCTAACGGCAGATATTAAACAAATGTTCAGACAAATTTTAATTGACCCAACCCAAAGAAATTTACTTAGAATATTATGGAAAAATAAGCATTGGGAAAAACCAATAGAATATGAATTAAATACTGTAACTTATGACACAAAAAGTGCACCATTTCTAGCCACACGAGTAATTAAACAATTATGCTTAGATGAATCGGATGCTTTTCCATTGGCAGCTGAAATAACTCTATCTGATATTTACATGGACGATATTGTTACTGGTTGTGAAAACATTGAAAACGCTGAAATTCTCAAAAATCAATTAATTAAAATGTTTAAAACATGTGGTATGACTTTACATAAATGGAATTCTAATAATAGGGAACTTTTAGATATAGAATATCCAATCTCCGAAAAACATTTATTTGCTCAGCTTGAAGAGTGCACAACCAAAACATTGGGAATGGTGTGGAATTCAAAATCAGACACGCTTAATTTTAAAGTTTCAATAAAAGAAAAAAACTATTTACACCAAAAGAGAAGTTCTATCTACAATAGCTAAATTATATGACCCTTTCGCGCGGATATATTTTGGACCTGTTATAACAAAATCCAAAATATTCCTTCAGAAACTTTGGCTTGAGAAAATTAATTGGGATGACTCGCTTCCTAACATATTGTGTATCGAATGGAATAATTTTGTTTCCACTTTAAAGACAATCGAAAATATTTCCATCTATAGATATTTGTTGACAGATAATTCTGAACGCATAATTTTACTAGGATATTGTGATTCTTCAATTGCTGCTTACGGAGCAGTGGTTTATTTGCGAAGTTATTGTGAAAATTATACTCCAACAACAAAATTGCTTGCCAGCAAATCACGAGTTACCCCTTTAAAGACAATTTCTATTCCTCGACTAGAATTGTGTTCCTGTCTTTTGCTTTCACAGTTAATCAACAAAGTTGTGAATTCCTTGAAACTGAACATTGACAAAATATTGTTATTTTCAGACTCTACTATAGCTATATATATAGCTTGGATTAATTCATCCCCTCATCAATTAAAAACATTTATTGCAAACAGAGTCTCGAAAATTCAAGCTCTTACAGCTAACTATCAATGGAAACACATTTCATCTCATGATAATCCTGCCGATCTCATTTCCCGTGGAGTCAATCCTTCTGATCTCGAATACCTGGAATTCTGGTGTTCAGGGCCATCTTCTGCCATGGAAAAAATTATGGATGATTCACGCCAAAATGACTTGAATCTCTCTGAAAAGGAACTATATTTGACTGAACTTAAAACTGTGACTTCTGCAAACTTAATTCTTTCATCGGACAATAATTTTATAAATCAAATCCTCTCTTTAAGTAATAATTTTCATAAAATAATTAGAGTTCTTAGTTTTATTTTCAGATTTGTGTTGAACTGTACAAATAAGAATAAACGGAGTGGTCCTTTGACTGTCCAAGAATTCGAATATTCCCTAAGATTTCTCATTAAAGGAGTACAATCAATGGTATTTTATAAAGAAAAAAAATAGTTTAAGAAAAAAGGAAATTGTCAAAGGAACTGTAAGTAATTTAAATATTTTTCTTGATGAATTTGAATTAATTCGTGTTGGTGAAAGATTAGATTATTCGGACTTATCATTTGAACCAGAAACACCCAATACTCTTACCGAGAGATCATAAACTTACTAATATTATAATGGAACACATTTCCATCTAAATAATTTGCATGTCGGTCCTCAAACGTTACTTCATCTTGTTAGGGAAAAATATTGGCCTCTAAATGGGAGAAATAATGCTAGAAGAATAGTTCATCAATGTATTAAATGCTTTAAAGCCAAACCTAGAATAGAAGAGCAATTAATGGCATCATTGCCTAAAGAAAGAGTTACAGTAACTCCCCCTTTTACAAATACTGGAATCGATCTTTGCGGTCCTTTTTATATTGAATATAAAAATCAACGTAAGGGAGCTTTAAACAAAATTTATGTAGAAATATTCGTTTGCTTCTCAACCCGAGCTGTTCACTTAAAAATCTTAAGTGACTTAACTTCTGATGCCTTAATTGCAACATTAAAAATATTTTTTGCTCGTCGAGGTATTCCCAGCATAATATTTTCTGATAATGGCACTAATTTTGTAGGTGCTCATTCAGAATTAAAACAGTTATACAAACTTGCGGAAACTCCCCCGGATAATTTGACATCTTATTTGATTTCACATTCAATCTCCTGGAAATTTTTGCCTCCTAGATCTCCGAATTTTGGTGGACTCTGGGAGGCAGGAGTAAAAAAAAAATCATTTAAATATCACTTGAAAAGGACAATAGGTAATTTTAATTTAACTATTGAAGAGTTCTTAACAGTTGTTAACCAAGTTGAAGGTATATTAAATAGTCGACCACTAATTCCCTTATCTTCTGATCCTAACGATTTTAGCTCTTTAACACCTGGACATTTTTTAATTGGTCGTCCAATTAATTCCATTCCTGAATCTAAAATAATTGATATTCCAGATAATCGACTTTCTAGATGGCAGCAAGTTCAAAAAATTAATCAAATTATTTGGAAAAAGTGGTCAAGGGATTATTTAAACAATCTTCAACAACGCGGAAAATGGAAATTTGAAAAAAGTAATATACAAAAAAATAGCCTTGTTCTATTAAAGGAAGAAAATCTTCCTAGTTCTACATGGCCAATGGGTAGAATCCAAGATGGAGGGAAAGATGGAACAGGGAAAGATGGAAAAGTTCGAGTTGTTATGGTAAAAACCTCTCGAGGTATTTTTAAACGCAGCATTTCTAATATGTCTTTTACCAATTCCCAATACTTGAAATGCATACTTTATTTTAAATTTTATTGTTTGAAATGTCTATATGTCAAAATTATTCTATATAATGTATTTGTATCTGTATGTTTTATTAAAATTTATCTTGTTCATTATTGTATTAATAGAATTTATTTTGATTGTGTGTGTGTGTTGGAAAAATTAATTATCACTTGAAATCCAGAAGATTTCAAGGTCGGGCGGTGTTAATGCCCATGTAAACTTTGGCATGTTGGCGCCACATCTTGGCGAATTTTAGAATTGTAAACAAATAATGGCAACGCTTATGGTTGCCGCAGCAATGTGTTTTGTATAAACTCTAATGCTTTGTAAACATATTTCAGCTCATTCGAAAGACTTCATATTGGAAGTCGCATTAATAAAATTGATATTTAATTGGTGAATTTTAGTACAGTCCACTAAATTAATAACCCAACAGGCGATATAAGTCATCTCTCTCAAAAATAAAAACTTCTTCAATACCTAATTAGCTATCTTTGATACAAAAAACCAAATAAAAAAACTTTTATTTGATTTGCTGTAATCTCATGATGAGTGATTTTTACTATTTCAGAGAAGAAACAAATCCCAGACCCATAATCGAAAAAATTTAGGAACATAAAAAATTCATCACTGTGATTATTTTTGAAATACTGCACATTATAGCTGTAATCTGTTTTTGCTGTTAATCTGTTTGACCTTCTAAGTTATTGTTACAGTTAGTTATGACCCCTCTCTTATGCGTTTGTTTCTCATTTAGGGAAGTTGTAAGTAATGTATTTCTCTGTTGCGCTTTTTTCCATGCTAAAGAGTTTTATGATATTTGGAAAACCACGCACTTTTTGAAGGATTACTTGGCCAAGACTTATTTTTATGAGTATTCTCAAACATATAAAGCATAAGGAAAAATGTTTTACACAATTTTTTTAGCAGTAACATAAAATATTATCATAATGAATACACTTTTAACCCAGAAGTGGTCGCGCGGGACCCACAGATCACAAAATCGTTAATTCCGGCAAAACTGTTTATTTATTATCAAAGAAAAATTGAAAAGTTCTTGAAAGTAGGTAAGTTTACACATTATCTTAATTAAATTATTCACTGGAATCATGATTTGTATCGTGTACAATAAAATAATTATAAAAAAAGGATTGGGGTGACTCAATCACCCCGCGTGACGATTAACGCTAGTATCGAGTGTGTGTCTGCCACCGGGATAAAACATTTTGAAGTCTTCTAGCTTTAAATATTAAAAATAACACTATTATTCTTCATTGGTATTTTATATTATTTTTCATTGTTTAACATTAGTTCTAAATGCTAATTCTGTGAGGCTTAAAATTACAGTTCACTTAAAACACTAATTATAATATGAGCATTCATTTTAAAATATCATTTTACATTTTTGAAAACATAGTCGCGCATTTGGGTTTACTCTCCTGACAATTCAGCTATTTATCAAGAATGTTCTAGTTTCTTAAAAGAGAGCGGGTACTTCTCAGACAGTATAATTTTAATGTATCAGTGCTGTACAAAGTATTTTATAACTAGGTTATTAATACTAAATTAAGAGCAAGTTTAATAAGTATTAGCGACATCCGTGGGCTTGTCTTGCAGAGGAAAGTTTTTCAAAGGAAGGCTTACGATTAGAAATTGACACTCAGAGTGCATTTTCTATATATTTGGCTGAGATCTATATTTTGTCTTGAAAGCAGCCACCTCATTTTACAATCTGTTCCTATTTAAAAATTCGAGAAAAAAAATAAAATATATATTATTTAAAAGTTACATATATAAAATTTAATGGACTTATCTTATTAATTTGTATGGTTTATAATTAAGATAGTTTTGTAGCTTTAGCGTCTAAGGGCATTATTATTGCATTCAATACATTATTATTGTATAAAGTCGGCGCAATAAAAATTATAATTGAAAAATGGGTCGCCAGTATTGAAAGTTTGAGAAGCACTGACTTATGTTATTAATTTGTACAGTTTATAATTAAGATCGCGTATTGTAGCTTTAGCGTCAAAGTGCATTATTATTGCATTCAGTACATTATTAATGTATAAGGGAGTTGCGATAAAAATTGTGATTGAAAAGGGGGTCGCGATAAAAATTGCGATTGAAAAGGGGGGCGACAGTATTCAAAGTTTGAGAAGCACTGAGTTAATGTGTTATTAGTATGGTATGAGAACTACAGTCTATGAGAATCACAGCTATGGAACTTTATGATATTTGCTCTGAAGATAATATAATGGATCTTGTCTCGAATCAAATTGATTGTGTGATTTATTAAGTAGATATTTCTATCACAAAATGTTTAATTTTTTTTTATGAATGCTGGAATGAATTCACTGTATTTTTTTTTTATTTTCACATAATCGAAAGAGTTTTTGATAAGGAAATGTAAAATGTAATCCACGGAATTTTTGTTTTATAAGTGTTGTGTATTGTTATCACAACATATCCAGTGGTATCAATGAAAACAATTGTCCTCAGAGCAATCAAACATTGTACTTTGAATTGCTGAAGGGTGATATTTACACTTATCAAATCCTGTTTTATATAAAAAAAACTGCTGCTGACATTCAAACGCTTTTTAATTTAGGACAAAATATAAGATTAAGAAAAAGTTTATCGCTGCATAAAGTACTCCCACTAAGGACATTTCTATACTGTTGATAAAAACCTTTCAAAGTAATTTCAACGCATATTGAAAGAAATCAGAAAGTAATTTTTGTTAGCCGAAGTACATCATAAACTCTTATTTTTACACTGCCTTTTTTTACACGATTTCAAAATAACATGGTACACGATTTTGATGAATTTTTTTTTACACGAGTTTCTTAGTTCCAGAATGAATCTCGAAAGAAATTTGGAATTCGTGACATTAGGATGAATAATATTTGTTCAAATTTTTGAAAATGAAGAAGTCGATAATGACGAAATCGAAATTCAGCTATTAATAGTTGATTTAATTCTCTACGGCTTGAGATATGCTACAAGTATGGAACAACATTTTCTTACTCATGATCCTGACATAGAGCATTCATTAAAATTACTACGTAATCAGCTTTATATAGCAGGATAATCAGGTATTATAAAAGCAACTTAAAAAAAAAAACAGTCTTTAATAAGTCGATTTGGTATTGTAACATCGTGGACGGGTAGAGTGATGATGAACTCACAGCAAATTGTAGAAATAAAATAAAATTTTATTTTCTCAATAAAAAAATTAATAATAATGCCATATGGAAATGTCTCTTTGCGCCAAGCCGGTGCGTTCAGTCTCTTTTAAACGTTGGAGTTCATTCGCTCTCATTCTCTACACATCACTGCTTTGTCCGAAGGACACTTCCCCATATTTCTTTGCAGTTAGCTAGATAACTTCTTCAACGCCACCGGCGTTCATTCTATTATCTTTCCTCTTCCTCCAGGAAAAATCCGGTTTCGTCTCGAATCCGATCTCTGATCTCACCAAAAAAGGATCCTTTTAAAGACCAGGGGCGGGTCCACTACACGCTCTTCGTCATTTCTCATTTGCCAGCCTCCTAAAGTCTGCACACGGCCCTAGGTCTCATTAGTGTCCTATTGGAGCTGAACTAATAATTGCTCTCCCTATTCCTTCTTGAATGCACCGGCACCAGACTTTCGTCCGCACATCTGGACAGATTACATACTACGCTGCCATTGTTTGTTGAAGTCCTTCTCTCATCCCCCTCCTAGGTTTCAGTCTCCTCAGTCAGACTGGCCCCATCAATTGTCACACGGTGGGGGCACTTTTATGTCTTTTTTGTCTTCCAGACATACTGTCGTGGCGGACCCCAGGTTAAACAATAGACAATGATCCCAAATCCACGTGCACTGTCTCCCAGCCAAAAGCGAGCCACCTGCTCTAATCTATCAAACTAGACATGAAGGGAAGGGTGTGGGTCTTATCAAAGCGCCACCGTTACTGTATCATAAAAAAAGTTGTGTTTACTTATGTACGCACGTAAGAAGTTATACTTCTTTGGCGTAACAAGATTAAAATCTTTCTAAAAACATTGAGCTGGGCAAGCTGGGCCAAGGACGAAAGGAGGTAACGAGCAGAGTTGAACGATACTAACTGTAAGCCAATCGGACCAGCCAAACTCGAGATAATCACAATTTAAATAAATTTAAACACTCCCGCACACAAGGAGAATAGGACCAATAACATGGGGGTTTTCGGCAGACTGTATCTGGAGATGAGATGAACTGAATGTGTTACCTGAGACCTCATATTGAATGTCTCGTCGGGAATAATCATTCCTGAGAAAATTAAGACATCTACTTGAAGTGCCTCCGAGTTATGGTCATTTTAAAATAATTAAAACATTACCTTAGTTTGATTAGGTATAACATATGGATCAAGAACCTCACTCCAATATTGCACAGTATTGAGTTTCCCTACGGAGCAATTGCAGGTCAGTATGATCCAAGACATGCCAGATTAAACCTTGATTCTACATTTTTTATGACTGTGTTTGTCAACAACGTAAGGAAGTTAGTGCATGACAGCTTGTATTATCAGTCATTGATAATACAAACTAATTGTAGAATCTAAGTTGTTAAATCCTTTTTCGAAGCAAATGGGCACTCGTTCATGAAGAGTACAGAAGTTCATTACTGTTTGATCCAAGCAATGAGCTTTCTTGCTTAACTTAAGCCGGCATTTCTGTGGCATTTATTAAGGTATGCGACTACGTTCGGAACCATGATTTTGCAAAAGCGCATAAATGAATAATTTTCATGATATTTAGTGTCATTTATATTAGAATACATGTATAAAATTGTTTTAAGGGCATTTTGAGAAAAAAAATTATTTAAATACAATATTTTGGCAAAAAATTAACTTAGAATAATTTTTTTTCCAAATGTTCTCCTTTTATGAAAAATGCTTCTTTATAATAATATTTTGCCTATATATAGTTTAGATCTCTCTACAAAGGCTCAACTAGAATTTTTTAAATATATAACTTAGAAGTGGGTTTATCCATATTTTACGACAACAGAGGGGAGCAATTTAAGAAAAAAACGCCGATAACTATTTCAATTGGTTGTAACTCTGAAAATAATGTGAATTTTTCAAAAATCATAGTTGAGCCTATGTACAGAGGTCTGAGCTATATACAAGCAAAATATTAATACAATAGAAGCATTTTTTACAAAAGGAGAACATTTTAAAAAAAGGTTATTCTAAGTTAATTTTTTGCCAAAATATTGTATTTAAATAACTTTTTTTGTCATAATGTTCTTAAAACAATTGTATACATGTATTCTAATCTAAGTGACACTAAATATCCGAAATATTATCCATTTACGCGCTTTTGCGCAATCACGGTTCCGAACGTAGTCGGATACCTTAAGCGTAATACACACAAGGGGTCATCTTGTAAAGAGTTTATAAATTTAAAGAGGCCCCTTTGCCCCGAAGTTGCTGATATTGTTGTTTAAAAGTATAAAGACATGAATGGCGTCTTCTGACGTTTTTAACTGATGTTAAAATGAAGCAATATTAAGAGAGAATTTTTTAAGCTGTTGGAAGTCTGGTTTGTTTAGTTATTGAATACTTTGATTGCCATGGTTAAAATATTATTTTTTTTCTCGCGATTTAATTCTTTGTTGTATGAAGTTACTCGAAAATATATTAAGGCATTCTGTTCTCATTTATAACTGTTATCTTACCTTTGGAGCAATTTGCCGTTATTTAACCACTGAACTCTGCTGCAGGAAGTTTGAAATTGAATAGCTGTGTTTGGATGGCGCATATATAGAGAGGTTACAGTTGTAGATTTTGCAGCCCAAGAACATGCTTGCGATATGTATGGAACTACAGGTTTCCAGGATTTTAAATAGGAAATACGTTTGCTAGTTTTCCTTTTTTTTAGATTCATTTATCTGCTTCCCATTTAGTATACAGTTTTGAACTTAATAGTTGTAACTACAAACAGTTCACCTACTTCGGCTCCAGAATCGGTTCGAATTGCCTTCTGGCAATTCCAAAAAAGATCTCTAACAGACGCGAATTTAACACTCGTTGTTGGACCATGGTAGAACTTTGTGAATGTACGAATCTCTGAAACTTTAAGAAGCTTATTAGATTTGGAATATATGGATGTATTTGGCAAGAGAATTTTAAGTATGTGGTTTTAAGAGAACAGGACGTTCTCGATAACGTAAAACAAGCAAAATTTTGATTTTCGAAGGCACATTATTTTCAAAAACGAAAATACTCCATACATAAAAAAGAACGTGTCACACAATCTATACACCTTTCTTAATATATTATAACATAAAAGTTTTAAATGTGTGCAGTGTTTTTATAAATATTATAAGGATTTTAAAAAGTACACTCCAAAAGATTCTTTCGTGTACTTGGTGTTGATTAGGTACCTGTATTTTTCCTTTTATAACATATAAAACCACAAAACATGCTATTTTAGCTACAAAACTGTACCTCTTTTTAAATGCTCTATTTTTTTATATATATTTCATTACTTAGAAATTTTTTTTTAAAAAAAATTGAATCTTGTTTTTTTTTGAAATTTTGATAAAAACAGTATTTTTTTTAGAAAATTGGAAGTAAAAAACAATAACATTTCAGGAAATAAATTAGCAGTATTAAATGCATTACTACTATACAAAAGCTCATATCAAGTTTCACAAAAATGTAATAGATATATTTTTCTACCTATGTACTTAAAAACTAGAAAAACACATTTTGGGTAATATGAAAAATACCAAATAAAATGGTACAGCTTACTAAAATTTGATATTTTAAACATTCCAGATTTGTGTATTAATCTTGCATGAACACTTCTTAAGCATCTTTCTTCTTTTTATTTTGTCTTTCAGCAGTCTTGGCCTCTTTGCTAGCTTTTTGAACTGTCATCTTGGTTTCACAACTTCTAACTTTGTCAATTTTTTGAAGGCCTTCACAAGTGTTAATCCCAGGATTTAATTTTAGTTCTCTTAATAATTTTGTTCTTGCATGTGCATCTATGTTAAAGCATATCACTGCTTCCATTACACCAATTTTGAAATTTTTTTTATTCACAAATGTGTTTTTTGGAACTTTATTCCATACACAGTTATTGACGCTTCCATTTGAGTTCTGGGAATGAAAATGCAAATATTTTAGTAAAAGTTCTTTTGCAGTTAAGACTCTAAATATGTTTTAAAAACAATGCATGTGTTTGTAATTATGTTTTTAATCTTAAGAAAACTGGTTCGGGGAGGGAATGTTTGTAGATGTACTTTTCTCCAGATACAAGACATTTATTGTGACCGAAATACCTGTTGTTTACTTTTTAAAACTGCAATTACTCGGGCATTAAGCTTTAAACTTATAAATGTTAAACATTTTTGAAATTAGCATTAAATTTACTTGTTTTTAAGATAAAATTCAAAAACTGATTTTCTGAAGATTAAGAACGTCTTCGTTTTCTTAAGCCTTTATCTACCGACGGTACTTTAAGTACCATTCATTTAAAAATTGCAGAGAATAACCATTTTTTTCGAATACTCTGATAATATTTAGCAGGAATATTCTTTTAAATCCACTTTTCTAAGATATATGGCAGCACAGGTTCTATGATGAGTATTTTAGAGAGGAAGGCGAATAGTTTTAAAGCAGAAGTTGCGTTTTGAGCTGACATTTTGATCGGATTGCGAAGATTGTCATTTTTGTTCCTAAAAGTTAGCTAATATGAAAAGGTGAGTGTCTCATATATTTTTTTTTTTTTTTTTTTTGTTAATGTAGAACTTAGAAAACGATTTGACTCTATTTATTTTACGTGTGAACAGTGTATATAATTAATTTTACAGTTGAATAACTTTATGGTACTTATAAGTACCGACAGCACACTGGGTGTTGGAGCAAGAACTTGGTTGTTTTTTTCGTCCGTGTAACTTATTGTTCCTTTTTGTTGTGTTGTAGTGTCATTATTACAGTGTAATAGAGTTATATCTTTTTAGAATTTCTTTTTGCTTAACTTATTTATTTTGCTCGTTTTGTTGTTTTATTTTAAAGGTTTCAAAAAATTTTGAACTTCGAATGTGAGTTTTTTTTTGCCACACAATTAAATGATTCTTATTCTTATTTCAAAAATTAACAACATTTTAATTTCTTTATGTGTAACTGAGATTTAGCAATAGCTGGAGTTTCTGAAGGTGCTAATATTATTATTATTTCCTTTCCTTAGAATATCTAGAAAAAGGAAGTCTTCAAGAAGCTTTGGATTTATTACAGAACCTACCATCTGAAATCAGTGATGTACTAAAAGATGATTTTCCAGATGAAGAAGTACCAGCAAATAATCTGTTGGAATTTTCGTTAGATTCTTAAGATTACAATCAAGAGACTGAATAAGACACAAAGTATATTAGTTCATTTTAAGAAAATACAGCATTTCCTATTCCAGGATGTAGTACTTTAAAAAACATTAAATCGAAACCATACAAAATTCACAACGTGCAATGAATTTTTGTGTATTAATGAAAAGAATATAATCTCTTTGAATATCATTAAATTAAGTTTATGTGTAAAAAAATGTAAATAAATTTTAAAAATTTAAAAATAAGTATTTTTGTGCTGTAAAATGTTAGTGTTCTCTGATTATTTAGCATTTTTAAGAGCTAAAACTGCGTTACAAAAGTCATTCGGTCTTTTCGTATTATGAGAATATTTTAGGCCCTTGTGAACTGACGGTAATTTAAAGTACCAATTTAGTTAGCTCTAACGCGCGAATTAAATCTCCCAAAGTTGCGTATTTTATTTATGTACATCCTTTAATTTCCAATGTAGTGATTCAAAAAAAAATATATTGCATGAAAAAATTTGCAGTAACTCATAATGCGATAGGTAAAGGTTTAAGTATTTTTAGTAAGTGGGGATGATTGAATAGTAGAATTAAATGTTTAGCTGAATGTAGCAGAAGATTGCATCTTTTTATTGTGACTTTTGTGACCTACGTTACACTTTAGAAAATTCTAAATAATTTAGGAGTTGTACCTGTTGTGCTCGTAGCGTATTACTGACTTTGAAGGACGGTATCACCGGCTCATACAGGGATTGTAGCGAAAATGCTTTGGGTAATGTGATCACCAAAATCTGTATAAATAACTGTTACATATTTTTAGCAACATGAACTTTGATAAAAAATAATAAAAATATTATTTTCTCTCTTTACAACACAGGAATACAGCAAAAAAAAAATGTATTTCAAAATTATGAATAAATTCTGTTCAAACTGTTAAAATAAATCGCTTTTCTACAACTGTAAATATATATGAAGTATATTATACTGTTAAACCTAGCGATAACAAAAATTGTGTACATCGATAATGTGAATAGAATGCACGATATTTCAATACAATAAGTCAAAATGTGGAGCTTATGATGCCTGTAGATTTGCCTAAAGAAAATAAACCCCTGATGGGAACATCATTGAATATATATATATATATATATCAGACCCCAGGTCTGCTGGTAAAATGAGGAGGGCATCATCTCCATAATAACTTCTTTATTTCGCTTCATTCACATAAAATCCAACATGGCGGCCCTTTGGCGAGCAACCGATTTGAACAATTAACAATTCGGCAAGGAGTCACCGGCTCCTCCTTTTCGAGTATGCGTTCCTGTTCGTCACCGCTCTTTCTACCTTTAAATATGATTATTTACCCACAAATTATTACTCGATGGTAAAGAGTTCGATCTATTTTTATTTATTACTTACTTAATTTTGAAGCTAAACTTTTCAAACCTGACATAAATATATGACATAAAGTTTTAAGTAATCCAATGGCAAGTACAATGTTGGCGACTAAAATTGCAACATCAGGAACTAATGATCCGAAGAATGTTAAAATCACATGAAAGGAAGAAGAGATTTGGATATGCAAATGATTAATATTTCAGTACATTTAGAAGACGTAGGAGGAAGAAACGACACCTGAAGCACTAAATAAAAGAACAATTGTGGTGTGGATTTCTCACTCAGAAAGCGCTTTGTAAGGTACGAATTTGATCAGAATATCCTGTTACTCCTCAAATAAGAAAAATATATTCTTACCAACACGTGTAGAATCTGATAGAGGCAAAATCGTTGTCTATCAAGAGTGTGGATTATCGTTCCATGATATCACCCGCCACACTGGTCGAAATCCAAAAACTGACGTGCAAATATGGAATTTCATTGGTTGCTGAGGGTTACATTTGAACGACATGCAGTATCTTCAAGCTCTCCCGTGACTAACACTCAAGAGGATAGACATATAGGAAAATCAACCCTACAAAATCGTAAAACCACATAGACTATTACTCAGGAAAAGGGCATGTTACTAACAGCTCGTAAGGTGCAACTACGTTTGGAGCCTCATGGATTGCTAGCAAGACAACCATGACTTCGGCTTACCTTGATAATCTATCATAGAAAGAGATGATAATTCTGGTGGCCGTATAAGTGTCTAGAGGGTCCGAGGAGACAACTCGTCGCTTGTTTTCATTCGATATCAGCATTGAGGCACCGCGCCTGGTGTGATGGTTTAGACAAACATTGGGTACAAGAAACACGCATCTCTAGTTCGGATTGACGATAGTTTGAACGTAGATCGGTGCATTTTTGACATATTACGTCCCATGGTTGTGCCGTCTCTTCGAGGCCTGCCATCTTCCAGCAAGATAATTCCTTATGTTTCAATTAAAAGTGCTAGTTACACCGATTATAATTGTACCGGGTTTTAACATTTGCAATGGCTTTCTTCCCGTTAAGACAAACTTGTTATCTTGAAACTTAAAATAATTAAACATGTTACCTAGACAAATATATTGTAAGGCACCCGTACGGGGATGCCTCACTTCTAAGTTCTCCTCGCAATTTAGATGTGTGGGAATGAATGAAGAACTAGACGTATCCATAATCTTAATATCACTTTATTAAGATTTTAACTTAAACAATATACAATAATAATATTAATATTAAAACCAAGTGAATCTGGGCTGAGGAGACTCACAATACGTATTACCAAATACTCGCGTAACTGACCACTATACCTAACTTTACCGACTAATCCTAATCTCAATAAATACAATGTTCCTAGTAGGTTAAATAAATAGTCTTACCTCTCTATCTTGGGTAAGCAGCAATTCTCTTGAATCCTAACTGACGTGGCTTTAACTCGTATGGAATGGTATCCACCTTTAACTTGAATGCACTGGCATGAATAGATTAAATCTTGAATGCGGGATTTCCTCTCACTTTAGCTTAAACACTTGTAAACATAGACCTCGTATATTCACTTCCCATAGCCACACTGCGTACGCTAAACTTCTACTATTTATAAGATTCCTAATTTGAATATTTCACGTTTCACTTCTGGAGTTGGTTGGAAAGAATTGCCATTCTGGTCCCAAAGAAACCCAAAAGGAGTTTTAGTGGAAATCACGATGAGCCCGTCACAATATTGCCCACCATTACTCTACAATAATCTTTCCTTGGAGTTGGAATATTTTCCCTGTCGGTGTAGATAACTAATGCACATATTTCTACGGATTTCATATCTTCCCTGTTATGAAGCTGTAGGATAATTTTACATGGAAAAGTAGTTATAACAATAATTCAAAATGTCAAAATGTTCTAAAACTTTTATTTACTACAACATTATATAACCACACTTTTTTAATTTTATTACAGGCATTCATACAATTTAATCAATTTATATTTACATTAACACACATTTCTGAGCTAATATTAAATCTGATGATCTTTGAACATTTCCAACATACCAGAAATTTACAATAAATATGACTTGGTTACAAATGAAGCAGTCACCAATATCAAGACACTAATAAATGCTGGCATAAGAACCCCAGAGGCGTCAGTACAAGTAAAATGAGAAGTACCACATCTCTGAGACTTCTTGCAGCACCAGCCCTTGCAGCACCGTTGTCCATCAGAGCAGCATCCATCTTCACAACAGGTGCTAAAAAATCGACAGCACTTGTTCGATGGACAACATTCAGCGTTTAAGGCGTGACAGCACATGCGGTCACTGCAGCAAGTGCCAGCGCAGCTGATTATATTACATGTGTCGTAAAGCCAATTTTGTGTCGTTCCATTAGTAGTATTGAAAAAACTGGGATCAAGAGCAGGCTCTAATGCCGTGCCAGCGTATGTATTTTCGCTCCTTTCTGGAATTTCGGTATTTAGGTCACAGCATTCATATTGCCCATTCACTTTGCAACAATTTTGATCTGTGGACAGAAAAACAAGTTTTAATTCCTTTACTAGGGTTAATCAAATCATTGTGCACTCAGATCCCCAATTGTATCAATGAGCGGAATAATTAAATAAATTAAAATCTTTTGTACCTGGAATCTAACTTAAGGTTAATTTATTAGTTTGAGCTATAAAATGATATGTAGCTACCTGAAGAGCTTTGATTACAGATTTTAAAATTTTGAACCTCACTAAAGTTGTAATAAATGATCCTGGAACAAGCATCTCTCAGTCACTCTTTTGAATTCTATACCACAACAATTAAATCTCTATGTACTTTAAGGTGATTAAATCTCCATATTATTTATTTAGCATGATCGTATTTGGTGGAATGCCGTCTCTGATTCCAGCAAGATGAATTCTATGGTAGCGGGTTTAGAACTTTTTTTGTCGCCATGTTGGGTGATAAATTCACAAAGCTAGCTACCCTTCTTTTAGCTTTGAAATAAGAAATGGTTATTAGTGACCGTTAGTTAGCTGCTGTTAATAATTACCGTTCGTAATACCCACAATCATTACTAGCTTTGGCAATACTACTAACTCAGTGCTTCTCAAGCTGTGGGGCGTGCTCCCTAGGGGGCCGTGATAACCCTGGGAGGGGGGCGCGAGCATATTGAAAAGTAGAAAACAAAAGATTATTTTAAAAAATTATTAATTTATTGAAAATAAACAGACAAAATGCATAATGAAATAATTTACACTGATATAATACACTTATAAATGTATCAGTACTGAACAATGTGTACTTAATAATTAATTTAACAATACTAAGTTAAGAACAAGTTTAATAATCCTCAGTGACCTCACAGTCTTATCATATATAAAATTATATGCAAAAATCAACACTTATCTTGATAATTTTTGTACAGTTTATAATTAATCCCTTAATTGTGGATTAAAAGTTACGCAATTCACTCCATAATGCCACCTTTTTGCACGTATACACGCACAATGAAAGACGTATATATACGTCAAGGACAATTTACGCGCTGGCTAAGCGAGACCTTTATATACGCCGGTGGTGGAGAGGTTAAAATTATATTGTAGCTTTGGCGTCAAAGTATAGTATTATCAAATTCAATACATGGTTATTGTATGGAGGGGGGCGCAATGAAAATTGTGATTTAATATTGGGTCGCAAGTATTGAAAGTTTGAGAAGCACTGTACTAACTATGTATTACTGGTAATTGAGCCCTTTGTAAATTTTTCACACTTGATTGCTAACTGATAACTACGTGCGAGTGCCGGTTATTTTTTAGAATGAGTTGAGTATAAGGTTTAACAGGATTTTCTTTTATTCTTTGGAAGCAAAAAAAAAAGGCAAAAATAAATAGTTAGATGTAAGAAGATTCGATTATTGCAAAGAATGAATGCATTCGAAATGTGGGAAAAGTATTCGGTTTGAATATAATTTTTGGTTATATATAATGAATAGAGAGATGCCGTTAGAAAGTAGGAAAGAATTTCCATGTGTATGATAACATAAGGAAAGGTATACGTGAGGTTCGGCAAAAGTCATTTGAGTAATTTTAAAATATTCTTGTATATTTTTCAGAGGCAAAATTGTACAGAGGTTTATTTTTGAAGTCTTAAAAACTTCCAACTTTCTCCTTCAAACATCGATTTCTTTTCAAAATGTTCTTAGTTTCTTATTTTTCGTAAGTTAAATTTCTCACGGAATTGTTCCATAAGTTTAAAAAATGTTCCATTTTGTCCATCGGATATCAATTTATTTTTATGAAAAGCCCCTTAAGGCCAATAAGGCACAGAAGCTCAATTTTACATGAATTTGTTCTTAATGTCATAAAAGTTTTCCGTTTTTGCTCCTTCTGACAAAACGTCATGCTTTTACAGTTTCCTTGGTCTCGATTTTGAATAACGTGAACTGGCGCCATTTTGCAGGCGCCTGAAAAAGTCTTTGCCAAGGAATGGGCTACTATAGGATCACACCTTCCCCCATTAAACATCACTAACTAGTTTTTCTTGATCACACTCTCATTCAGAAGCTACATGAATGTTTTTGGGGATGGAAAATTCTAACCAAAGTCTAGTGACGAGGTGGGAACCTGATTTGGAATTCCACTCTCCAAACTTCTACACCCCGCTAATTTGATAACTTTGATACTTGACAAATTTAACGCACATCAACTTCTTTATCCCACGAAGAGCCATCGGTTGGATCCTAGCACAACCTCTTGATTTTCGAGAAAAACTTGGCGCCAATTTTTTTGGAATATTCGTGCCAAGTTGGCAATCTGTCAACGGTCAGGTAATAGCAAAACTACTCAGATTGGCGTTTTCTACAGTTTTTCGGACATTGGTGAGTTTAAGTACAACGGTCGACTTGGAAGGTTTGTCTGTTAGAGAGAGTTTTCAAAAATGGCTGTGATTGTGAAACGATGAGTAGATTTGTTTTTCTACTTTTGAACGAAAATTCAAGAAATTATAAATGAGGCATCCCAGTATGAATGACCGAAATGTGGAAAAATTATTTTTTTGAGTTAGAGTTACATTAACTTCGCACTATAAAGCTGCACGAGGGCTGTTCGCGAAGGACTAAAAATTTTAGATCAGGGTCAATTGATGAGGATGACACCTGAGCTGACACTCCACCTCTCAGCTTCCATACCAGCGCGAGTACGTTGGAGCCACCACAGATGTAACGTGCATCACCCTGTACACGGTGCCACAGTCCAAAACCCTGACCACTAGGCTATCGTGGCCCATCTATTTCCATGAGAGAAAAGGGAATATTTTGATTAAATGAGCCTAAATCATGAATTTTCGATGTTTTTCCTCTGTTAACCGTACATTTTAAAAACGGAGTCTTCTATTTTTTTTTCTATCTCTTTATACGTTGAATGATGGGATTTAGATATCAAAAATATATGCATATCTGTATTTGTAAAAGGAGAAAAGCGACTCACTCAATCATCACGATATCACCGAAACTATTAAACTTACAGACTTGAAATTTGGTAGACATGTTCCTTTCATGTAGTAGAGATCCACTTCCAGATTTTACGAAAATCGACCCCCAAGGGACGTTGTGGGGAATAAAGGGGCATAATAGATAAATATGCCCGTATTTGAACTATTAGATATACAGATTTGAAATTTTAAATGCCAATTTCTTTTATGGAGTAGAGTTCCTCTAAGAACGCGTTTTGTGAAAATCGACCCCCCAAGGACCGGTGCGAGGGCTTAAGGGGGGGGGGGTTAAGGATAAATATTACCTTTTTTAAACAATTAGACCTACAGACAGCCCTTTCAAAATTTGGTAGCCATGTCCCTGTCATGGAGTACAGATCCATTACAAAAGGGGTTTTACGAAAATTGACCACCAAAAGGGTGGTTGACCCTTTTGAATTGGTTTGGTGGTTGGTTTTTGAATTATTAGACCTACAGATTTGGAATTTGATTGGTATGTTTCTTTAAAGGAGTAGAGAACCACTACAAAAGAGGCTTTTACGAAAATTGATCCACAAGGGACTTGAGAGGGCTTAAAGAAATGT
>BMAV01014622.1:51591-69861 GCA_019973955.1 Trichonephila inaurata madagascariensis | reverse complement strand
TTTTTTGTTGAGAAGAGATATGCTAAAAGAGGCTTTTTTCTGCTTAATTTGCAATTCACATAAATTTAACACATAAGAAAGTTTCTTTTTCCTTCAATCTCTACTGTTTTGATTTCCAATTTACCGTGCGCAGAACGCGTATACCAGATAGTATAGTTATAAAAGAGAAAATCGACTCACACACACTCGCTCACATCACAATATCTGCAGAATTATACGAACTACAGATCTGAAATTTGGTATGCATGTTCCTGTCAGGGAGAAGAGATCCGCTAAGGAATTTTAGAAAATTGCCCCCCTCCCAAGGGGCGTTGCAAGGACTTACGCGGGGCGTTATAAAAAAATTCTCATTTTTTGAACTATTAGACTTACAAAGTTGAAATTTCGTAGGCAGGTTCCTCTCATGAAGTAGAGCAGTGGCGTATCGTTCAACACTATAACTCCCGCATCGCAGGGAAGGGGACAGGTTTCTAGGGAGCCCAAAGCCTGACTGATACCAAGTACGTATTTAACCAATTTATAAAATATGAAATGGCAAAATCAAACTTTGCAGGGACCCTTAATATTCTCCGTTAAAGCAATAAAATAGAGGTCCGCTATTAAAAAAGGTTTTGTGAAAATTGTGTGTGTGTGTGACCCCTAAGGGGCGTTGTGGGGGGTTAAGGAGCGTTATAGATAAATATTCCCGTGTTTGAACTAGAGAGAGTAGACCTACAGACTTGTAACTTGCAAGGGACGTTCCCTTCATGTAGTAGAGATCCACTACAAAAAGGGGTTGGAAAAATTCTTCTCCAAGGGGCATTGCGAGGACTTTAGGGGCGTTCTGTTTGTAAACTATAAGACCTATTGACTTGAAACTTGATAGGCAAGGGTTGCGAAGACTTGAGGGTCGTTATAAATATTACCATTATTACCGAGGACTTTAGGGGTGTTCTGTTTGTGAACTATTAGATCTATAGACTTGAAATTTGATGGACATATTCCTTTTCATGGAATAGAAGAAGAACAAATTTTACGGATATCAAGCTCTGTGAAGGAGCAGGGAATTACTGTGGGAGACATTTATAAAAAGCATTACCTTTTTCAAATTACTAGACATACATAAATGAAATTTGTTATATTGAATTAAAGTCAGCTAAGAACGTGTCTCAAAGTGGGTTACGGGGCTCATTGATAAAAATATTTCCGTTTTTGAACGATGAGATTTATATTTGAAATTTGGTGAGCTTGTTTATTTTATGGAGTAGAGATCTACTAAAAATGTTTTTTGTGGAAATCCTCTTTAGAAAAAGGGGTTACTGGAGCTATAAATTATCTTTCTACTTCAATTTTTAGAAATTGTTAGAAATTATTATTTAGAAGTACTACTCTTTTTAAATCAAGAGGTGAGAGTTATAAAAGAATATTTGTTTTAATACAACTGAACGCATAATGCTAAAACTTAGATATCAAAAGTTTATGTGTAATATATAAACAGTGTAGATTTATATAACCTCATGAAATACCCAGAGAAGCGGGCGGGAAACGGCTAATATACATATCTATGTCCACTTACTTGATGGACATATTTTACCTCCTGGGCATCTGATGTCAGCAATGACAACTGGTAGAACAAAGAACAACAGGAAAGTTATCTGTAGGCAATATATGAAAGATAATACATTTCGCAGTACCATTTTATAAATACAAATAAAATTTCTATATTTATAAAAATCTCTTAGGAACTATACAAAATACATTATAAAAATAGTTATATTTAATATATATTTTTTTATCATAGATTATAAAAAATAAAAGAATTATCATATAACTAAGAATATTGGTTAGAAAATGCCTAACATATTATTAAGACTATTAATAATGGAGTTAAAGTCAGTATCAGGAAATATAATAAGTTTATAAAAAACTCAAACTCAGTGGTGTAACAGCCCATGAGGGTCATTACCTACTGTGCCCAGTCCAGTATACATGACCATAGGACGCTGAGGTGCTAGAGCAGATGTCCTGATCAAGTGGTAGTCTGAAGCGAGACCCCCAGTTTTTAAGTCCTCAAGCAAGCTTGGCACTCACCAAGCACTCGGTTGACCTTGCCCAGACCGGGAATAGAACCCGGACTTGTAGTATGGTAGCACGATACGTAAATTTAAATTTATATAGAAGTTAAATTTGAGCATAACAAAAGGCATGCCTGGGGAGTGCAGGATAATTAGAATGATTTACAAAACTCACTGCATCTTGCTCTGTCTGAAACAGGGGATAGTGCACATCTGTTGATGGAGACTCGAGATAGTTTTTGTGTGAAGTTGACTCTAAAACAGTCGGTGAAAAACTGAGATTTTCTATTTAAAGATTGGAAATACTTGATGCTTATTCGTCACCCCACTTTAAATTAAGGTTGTCATCCCTTCGTTCTAACGTCTCTTTAATTTCTGACTGCTTAGAAATTCTGTCGGAAGCAGAAGGTTGCAGGTGTCTTTTGAGACACCATTGTTATAAATATAACATTATTATAAAAATAATTTCTTTTGATTTCTTATTGATTAACTTATAATTAATTCAATTTTAAAAACCGTGGGAGCCATTTTAGTTAGTTTCCTAATCTAATTAATAAGATTATCAAATCTTATCTCTGGATTATCTTGTAGATTACTTGTTGTCTCTCTTCTAAATTTCTACTGTCCTCTTCAAATCAGCTTCTCTATTATTTTCACTTCTTTGAACAGCAGTTCTTGCTTGAATGATAACTTAAGGTGGAGATGGGCATTAAATAGATCGCAATCGATCGGTGGACTTTCAAGACATTTTGGGTGACCGCGTTTACTAGAACAAATTGAGTACATACGTCGGTTTCAAATTCATCGGTTCACAAATGTTCTCTGATCCTTGCATTGAATACATTCCCACTCCAGGGTCTAGTAATAATCTGTCATATTTTAAAAGAGGGATACAGTATCGAAAGCAAATGTTAAAAAAAGGAAACATACAGAATAAAGAATGGTCCCATCTACGCGACTGGGTGGACCGCAACACCTTAAAGTAGAAGTAGCCTGTACCCTGGAAAAGTCTGCCCACCCTTGACATAAGGACTAACGATTAATGACCAGCTATTCACGATTAACTCCTGCTATTCATGATTCACGATTAACTCTAACACACCCCTTTTCAGGGTTTAAATAGCATTTGCATTAGCATAAAATCAAGCTATCTCTACGGAAGGCGATTTTAAATTCAAACCACAAAAATAATTTCCCCAAGAGGATTAGTTGAAGGACCATGAATAGAACCAGTCACAATTCTTGTCACATATTTACATCCTGCCAAGGAAAATCACAGCCACCAAGAGGTTCCTTTATGAGTGAAATGTGGTTTCGCGCTGAATATTACCAAATCGTATTCTAAAGTATTTATAGCTTGAAAATTTATTTGAAAGGATAAGTTCATTTTAAAAATCAGGATAAAATCCCAGTTGACATATTTATATCACATGGAACCTGCATTTATTGAGCAATTGATGAAGTTTTTGTAGGCCAAGTGAATATCCAGACTGATTGTTGTAAAGGTTGACTGGAAGTACATCAACAAAATATTGCTGAGGCAAAAATAATAATAATAATTATGTCAAAAAATGTATCTAAATTTGGTAGAAAATTTTGACACAAGAAATCATTTGTCAATAAAAAATATCGTCACTCGATATTATACTTTAGATAGAAACCATGGAAATCTCCCTGGACTTCATTGGAAGAATAGCTGTTGGAAGTGTAAAAATAAATCTAACATATGCCCAGCAGAAAAAACCGTAGTATATATAATTAACATATCTCAGTAATTTAAAATTAATTTATAATTTTCGTAATTATAAAGGATAAATCACGGAATTATATTGACATTGTTTCATACAATTTATATATAACATTTCATTACAAGTTTTATTCTCATGAAGATAAATAGGAACTACAAAATTAGAGATATTTGACATTAAATAATTATAAAGAAGTATCCAGGTTTTTTTGAAAACGTTGCAATTTTCTGGGTCCATCGGGCTTTCTGTTCAAATTTTACACTTTGTGCTTGTTGTCGAAATCATTATCCACAATTAATTAAACGCTTTCTCTTAACAAACATGAAAATGGTAGAATTTATAGGAATTGGATAATTGTTCAGATACAGAGCTATATCACCTGCTCATATTTTTACTGTCCAGCTATTCTTGTTGCCATACAAGAAACAGGGGTCTTGTTTTCGTCAACAAATCTTTATGTGGACAATACTGAACAAATTGCCAAACGACTAGGATCATGGTATTGTCTGATTTGGTCTGGTCATGGACACAACACCATTATCATAATTAAAAAAATTATTTTGCAATTTCTAAAATTAAACTCTCGCACCCATGAGCGACTTAAGGCATGGGCCAGCTGGGTCTAGGCCCACGGCTTTGGTGGTCTCAATAGGAACATCATCTTGTTCTCGACTCAGACTCAATAAGATTATAAACCAAATAATTTTAAATGTCAAATGTTATTTGAGAACATATTCTCTGAAAAACTGGGACTTTCGAATTATATGTCAACTGGCAACAGTGCCATGTCTGCATTTTTATGTTATGACCATCGTCCATTTATTGGCTTAGGCCTGTAACTCTACACCCTCAGTCATTTAGTTGAAAGACGGAAGCTGGTCAAGATGTTTTTCTTCTTTCTGTGTGATCGTTAGTCATACACATTTGTTTCGGGTTTTCATTTGTCCGAGTATTTGACAACGTATACACTATCTACTTTAAAAAATTGCTGCTAGGGCCTATTTGCGTTGGGGTACAGGGCCTCAAGAACTCTCACCCTGCTCACACTTCATTCAACCCTCCAAATTCTATACTCTCGAGCTCTCCTCTTGTCTTACACCAGTCATGTCAAACTCACATATAATATTATGGGCCGCAAGTTCTCTTTTATATTAAATTAAAGGCCGCATACTTTTGATGTTAAAAAAAATTATTATATTCAAAATAAGTGCACGCATTTTTTTTTTAATTATATCAGAAAAAAAAGAACCATTATTAAAAAAAAAAATTAGTGAATTCTGTCTATCTTATTTTTATTCTGAGTCAGTTTGTTATTTTACTATACAAGGTGTCCGGGCTTAAAGTGTCCAAAAGTTATGGCTTTCTGTTACTGAACAACCACTCAGAATGTAATAAACTGTTCATCCGTAGATTGGAAACCCCTGCGAAAATTTTTGGGTCTAGTCCGATCGGCCGCATGTGCGCATATTATTCGGAAAACGCAGACGATAAACTTGTTACACTGATTTCATTAGTAAAGTTGTGGACACCACAGCAAAAAGTGCAGTGCGTACTTTGGTCAATGGAATTTAAATCAGTCATGCGAGCACAGCGACGTATTCGAACAGAATGGAATGTCAATCCTCCAACATCAAAATTTATCCACCAATGGGAAAGAACTTTAAAAGAGACGGGAGATTTGGTATCTCAAACTGGCAAGTACCTTAAGTTTTAGTGTTAGAAGGAACTGTGGATCGTGTGCATGATTCATTTTGTAGGAGTCTTGATAAGTCTATTAGGCAAGCCAGTAACGACATTCATTCCATTCTATTCGAACACGTCGCTGTACACGCGGGACTGATTTAAATTCCGTTAAGCAAAGTACGCACTGCATCTTTTGCTGTGGCGTTTACATCTTTACTAATCAAGTCAGTGTAACAAGTTTATCGTCTGCGATTGCCGAATAATGCGCACGTGTGGCCAATCGGACTAGACCCAAAAATATCTTGAAGTGGTTTCCAATGCATGGATGAACAGTTTATTACATTATGATGGGTAATTCCGTAATAGTAAGTCAGAACTTTTGGATACTTTAAGCCCGGATACCCTCTGTGCCGATATATTGGCAGGGCTGTAAAAATATACGTAGAGAGCTGCGAGTTTAACACTAATATCTTACACATAATTCTCTCCCTTCTTGTGTTCGGGATACAATTGTAAGACATCACTGTTGAAACAGTGCCATCTATTGCTTAAACATTCTACTTTACTCTTCAGAAAAGTTGTTCACAAATGTTAGTACTTGTGGATAATGATGACATGAATAGCAAATGAATGTGCAGTGAAGGTCACTTATTTCTGGACAGGTATGATTTATAGAAACCCTATTGAGAACGGTTGAATGTGAGTCTGTCAGACTGCAACTGCATGCATTCTATTTGAAAATTTTCTGGCGGTATATCTTGTTTTTTCGACTGTAAATTGAATCGCAAAATGTAATTGAAAATAAACACTTTCGCATTTTTTTTGGAAACCTAATTACAACTTCTTGTCTCAAATAACGATATAAGTTAGAGTATTTTTTGCCATTTTTCCTATTTCTAATTCAGGATAAAAGAAAATTCTTATGTTAGTGAAATTCCTAAAACTATTCAGTTTTAAAGGAGTAAATGAAAGAATTACTTACCATTTTTGTTATAAATTCAATCCTTTACTTTTTAACACCCCAAAAAACTTATCAATTTCACTGCAGTTTGTAAGTAATTTGTGTTGAAGAGAAAACAAATATCAAATTTTAAAGTAATCTGTTGGAGTGGTTCGATAAAACAAAGATAACAGAACCCTTTTTTTACCCGTACAATGCAGTGATGACAATCATCTGATATGGTTCTGAAGGCACGAAATTTTTCCCCAAGTTTTATTCCAGTATCAAAGACTATTGTTATCTGGTAGAGAGTCAAAAAGGTTTGACGTTTTAATTGAAACTGATGAATTTTTATTTTAAAATAAAAATCTGAATTAAGTTAAAAGAAGAAATCTTTGATATTTTGAGTATAAGTAGTAAAACAATTCTTCGTCATGTGCGGACATTTGACTTATCAAGTTTTAGGCTTAGGACAGAGTTTCTCAAACTGTGGGGCGCACCCCCTAGAGAGGCGTGACAACCCTTCGATGGGGGCTCGAGCATATTGTAAAGTCGAAAACAAAAGATTATTTAAAAAAAGGATTCATTTATTGAAAGGAATCAGAACAAAAAATATTATTACAACACAATAAAAAAATAAAATATACCTTTACACTGATATAATACACTTATAAATGTATCAGTTATGCCCAATGTATTTGATAATTAAGGTATCCGACTACGTTCGGAACCGTGATTTTAGAAAAGCGCATAAATGAATTATTTTCATGATATTTAGTGTCACTTAGATTAGAATACATAGATAAAACTATTTTAAGGACATTTTGACAAAAACAAATTATTTAAATACAATATTTCGGCAAAAAATTAACTTAGAATAACCTTTTTCAAAATGTTCTCCTTTTGTAAAAAATGCATCTATTATAATAATATTTTGCCTGTATATAGCGCAGACCTCTGTACAGAGGCTCAACTGAGAATTTTGAAAAATTCACATTATTTTCAGAGTTACCACCAATTGAAATAATTATCGGCGTTTTTTTCTTAAAATTTCTCCCCTCTGTTGTCGTAAAACATGGATAAACCTACTTCTAAGTTATATATTTCAAAAATTCTAGTTGAGCCTCTGGACAGAGATCTGAGCTATATACAGGCAAAATATTATTATAATACAACCATTTTTCACAGAAGGAGAATATTTTGAAAATGGGTCATTTTATGTTCATTTTTTGTCGAAATATTGTACTTAAATAATTTTTTATTGTAATACTATTCTTAAAACAATTTTATATACATTTTCTAATCTAAGGGACACTAAGTATCATAAATATTATCCATTTATACGCTTTTGTAAAATCACGGTTCCGAACGTAGTCGGATACCTTAATTTAACGAAACCAAGTTCAGAATATGTTCAATAACTACGAGTGATACCGTAAGCTTGTCATGTATAAAATTGTATACAAATTTTAATACTCATCTTGATCATTTGTGAGGTTTATAATTAAAGTCGTATTGTAGCTTTAGCGTCAAAGTATATTATTATGGAATTAAATACATTGTTATTGTATGGAGAGGGGGGTGGCTATGAAAATCATGATTGAAAAATGGGTCGCAAATATTGAAAGCTTGAAAAGCACTGGAGGAGTAAACTCTACCAAAATCCACCAATGTAATCTTTAACACTTGTTAAAATTTTAAAGTGGGATGGATCTTTTTAAAATACAGTAGAACACCGTTTATACGAATCAATTGGGACCGGATACCATTCGGTTAAGTGATTGTTCGGATAACCGAAAACCGAATGCGATCCATGCAGTATATGAAACTGGACATGCGGGAAACGTGCTTGAAGAAAAAGCAAAATAGGTGCAAAAGTTGTATCTTTACCTTTATTGTGTGGGAACTAATCACTTATTTTTCGTTATACTATTGCGCACCTTCGTTTTTCGCTGCAAGGCCTCTGATTCTCTTGAGCAGCAGTAGTTGTGTAGGACAGCGCTCTGATTGTTGTTCGTACCACTCCATAGCTGTCTCCAAAGCAGAAAACGCGTCAGCATTTGATGGCCCCTTGCTACTTTCATTGTTGTTATTGTTGTCCTCATCTCTTCATCCGTTTCATTGTCGACAGGATCGGATTCTTTTTGCACAGAAGTCACAATCTCGCCATCATTTGGCATTTGAAATTTTAGAATTTGAAATCTCCTGCATAGCATGCCATCCAGGTTTCTACATCTTATTTATCGCATTCTTGAGATCCTGGGATCAATTGGACAAAGTCGGTAATCTCCTCCCTGAGGTCGTCATTGAAAACTTTTTCGCCTTCTAAATCTAGCCACAGCTATTGTATGTATTTTTCAGGCTCTATCTTTTAAGTGAGTCCCCGCTTCTGCTAACATGTAGTAGGAGTCCTTCATATTGAGCTTTTCAGCAAAAGCAGCAGCACTTTCTTCGTCTTTTTCTGCCAAAAGTAATTTCCGCAAAACTTGTTTCCTATAAATTCTCTTGAGCTTTTCAATGACACCTTGGTCCATTGGTTGCACCAATGGACAGAAAAAAAACCTGGTTCGGATAATAAACGTTCGGATAAACGATTTTCTACTGTAACCTTTAATAACAGAGTGTTACATTAACGTCGCACTATAAAGCAAAACAAGGGATATTGGAGAAAGGTCTAGTAATTTTAACTTGCATCGGGCCCCTCTAAACGGGGGTCTTAAGCGGCACCAAGACGCGAACTCGCGACCCTGTGGCCACGAGTTCGTGACCATAACCCAACGATACTCAGCCTGCGGCTCGCCGGCCACATGTGGCCCACCGGACCTTTCTGAGTTGCCCGGTCATGGCCCATTGTACTAACAAATTAAATTATTCAAGAACAATGCATTAAAAATTCAACGAGAAATTCTATGAATCAAGCAGTCAAATACATCAGTTTTGCAATTGATGCCGTGTTTGTACGACTTTTGAGATTTTTTTTCTATTTGTAATTGTAACGGTTAGTGATATTATAAAAATGTTGTGGGGAGGTGTGGGGAAAACTAATTTTTAATTAACCCTGATGTCTTCCAAGCGAACAATATCTAAAGAATATATGTTGTTTCAAAACGATTGGGATCTTAAATATTTCGTAGAGAAAAACAAACATGGATAAAAACTAATACCTGAAATAAAAAGTATAGTTAAAAAAACTTAAAAAAAAAAAAACGCTTTTATAGTGAATCGAACTAAAATGTAAAACAAATCATTCTTAATATAAGAATAAAATGAGCAACAAGAAAATTAATGTCATTGGAGAAAAAGCTTTGGGTTCTCTGTATTAAGTGTTATAATTTCTTACTATTTCTATTCCGAAATGCTCAGTTAGAGTAAAAATGTCAAAGCACCTCACGCTTTTACAACAATGACATTAATTTTCTCGTTAACTATTTTATTCTTATATTAAGAATTATTCTTTTACTTTTTAAATCAATTCACTACAAAAGCCTGTTTTTTGTTTTTTAAACTATAATTTATTTTACATTTTTTTAGTTCAATCTACAATAAAAGAGTGTCCTTTTAGTTTTTCAAACTATAGTTTATTCATTGTTGAATTTATCCTTGAGTTTGAAATTTGAAGCTGGAATTACGTGGCAGCTGGAATTTGTCTTGCTCTTCAATGGATATTAATTAACAGGTCTGAAGGTTAATTATTCTCTCCGTTTACGCGCGGAGCTTCGGATGAGTCCCGTAACGTTATATTTCAAAGATTCCGTTTCTATGAATACAGGTCAAATTAATAAAAGTGTGTTAAGAAGAAATATCAAATGTCTTCGTATTAAACGTATTGCTTTGTGAAACGTATTAAACCTTTTAAACGTATTTCTATGTGAATTCTTATCATAATTTTTAAGAGTATTTCTTTTTTAAAATATTTAGCAGTTAGAACATAATTCTTTTTTTCACATGCACGAGTCTTTTTTTTATTTCCATTTTCAGAAAAATTATTACAGTAAGAAATTACAAACGCAAACATTTTCGCTTTTATAGTGTTGTAACTTAATCTTTTAGTCGCCAAATCTGGAAATGTGATCGGAAATTAGCTGCCAAATTTGGAAATGGCACATGGAATTAGTTGCCAAATCTGAAAGTGGTATATGCAGTAAGTTGCAAAATTTGGAAGTGGTGTACGGAATTAATCGCCAAATCTGGAAATCGTTATTCCTGAGATCCTTATCAGGACGATGGAACAAAATTATGAACTTGTTGTATTGTCATCGGTCCTTGACAAGTGTGCAAAATTTCGAGACTTAATCTATCTGACCTTTTAAAGTGGGCAAAAATGGAGTTCAAAGATTCCGTTACATACAAATGAAGCTTATAAAAGGGTGTTAAAATAAGTAAAGGTTTGTCAAAAAAAAAAAAAAAAAAGAAATCAAATTATTGAAGTACATGGCAGCCTTTGTTTTACAACAGTAGAATGCAAACAAGAGGATTGAGATCATTGATGAAAGTAAATCGAAATTACCCCATAAAGGGTTATATATGCATAAAACTCTTTTCTTTCTTTTGAGAGTTGAATTTGCCATAGTTTAATACTGTTTTAAAACGAAATCCAAGATTATGAGTTTTATTTTGATCAATTTTTTTGCATTTTAAATGTCCTTGATCTTATAGCACCCCTCCCCCCTCTCGTTAATACTCATGTTGTGGCCCGCGTGAAATAATTGTCGTATGTATGCAACCCAGCAGAAGATAAGGTTGAGTACACCTTCCATAACCAATAAGCTACCGTGGTCCCTCATTGATGACAGAAAAGCTCGACGAGCTGACTTTTTTTTTCTTGTAAGTTGAGAGAGATTTTTTCTCTATCCCTTTCTCTTTTTCACTTTTTGTCTCTTTTTTCTCTCTATTCTCTTTATCTCTCCCCCCTTTTATTTAACCTCGAAACTTTTTCTATTCTATTTGACTTTTTCAATTCCTACTACTAGATTACACTCTCCCTATATATAAATATTTATTTATATATCTTGTTCAAATTTTCAATCGTTAATAAAATACTTTTTATTCATTCATTCAAATTCAAATACATATTTTTAAAACTAGTAGTGGACGACACTTGATGTTCATACAGTTTTTTGAAATATTATAATGCATGAATTAAATTTAGTTGATTAATTATAGTTTAAGAGATATATTTCAGACGATATTATTCCTTTAGATGGCAGCGCCATTGGATAAAACAGCTTTTGTTAAATTTGTGATAAAGATTTAACTTAACCTGAATAATCATATGCTTGTTAAACGTTAGCATTCCTTTAAACTGATTTTAAGATAAATTCTTACCATTAAAATTCAACTTTTATTAAAAAATTTAATTACATATTTAAAGTGGTTAAAAAAGTTTTTAATGTTAATGTTGAAGATGTTTATCCACTTAACATTGCGATTCTGTGTGTATCATATGTATATACATATTTATATTAATTGTAATTATTTAATAAAAAGTACCTATATAAAATAAAATTTTTCTTTGTTGACTTAAGTAGGAATTGAATTAAATTATATATATATATATATATATATATATATTACTTGATCTCTCTTTTTTTCATTCAATCTTTTTTTGTTGCTTATTTTTCTCTTTCAGGCGTACGTTCAGTTTGAGTGCACTTAACAGTCTTGATACACTAGTATGTATGATTTTCAGCTTGAAGAACTTATGCAAGTATTGTTCTTCATGAATAATAATAAATTTATCCATTCGATCATATAACTTTTAGTAAAAATTACCAATACAACACATTTTAATATAACTTTATTTCTATATTCTTTTTTACTATTTAGTTCTTTAGTGAAGAGGTCTTCAAACTGTGAGTTTCCTAGAACTTAGGGAGGTGTCCTGCAAGTTATGGCTATTAGCTCAATCAAAACGACAAAAATTATCACATTTTTAGACGAAGCATGAGTGGTAACGTATAATTCGAATATTTAAGAATATTTTCCTCAAAAACGAATCCGAAATATATATAATATATATACATATATGTAAGGATAATTAAATTAGATCTAAAATTAAATTCCCTATATAAATTTTAACTTTTATTTTCCATTACCTCTTAAGGTATTAAATTAAACACCCAATTATTTTTTCGATCAGATGGTCCAAACAGAAAAAATTCCTAATCCCAGATTATTATATTTTATAGCCCTATATGTCAGCATTAACTCTCTCTCTTCTTTCAAGTATAACCCATAACTAAGAACGGTACTTTATATCTAGACATAAGTGGTAAAAAGCCACTTAGAATTTGACTTGGCTTCCTTTTTCTCTCAAAGTAACATCTCTCGATGGATAGCTGAATAAAACCGTTTTTTTTCTTTTTAAAAATGCTTAGTGTTAACTTAGATAGATAGATAGATAGATAGATAAATAAAGTAAAATGGTAAAATGTTTAAAACACTTTGCGTAAAATTTGTAAAAAACACGCAGATGTAAACCTAATTCAAGAAATTGCTTTTGTACGGAATTGGAGTTTAATTGAAAGGATTGTAGATAACAACCAGACATATTGCAATACATACTAAAAATAATTATAATGAATTATTTCTATAAATGTATTAACTGTATAAAAACTTATTTATAGCGTTCTTACAGCAAATTAAATTTAATAAAGAATTACCTTCGGTCAAGCATATGTACAGAATGCTAAAATGGACTTGCTATCTAAAGCATAGAAAATTTGGAAAAGATTGTAATTTTTTGAAGGAAATTAATATATTAGCAAAAAAAAAAAAAGCGCATTAGTAATATATGCTTGTGTTTTATTTATTTTACAAAGCATTTAGGGCTCCAAATAGTTTTTTCCACCAGGGCCACTTTGAAGAGAAACCCACCCCTAACCGCCATAACATGTGTACGTAGCGGCGCCACATGTCTGCTTCTTCTTGCAACACCAGGTGCCACAACACCTAAATCCCTTGGCACAGCACCCTGTTCCACAGCATTCTTGACCAGTTGGGCAGCAAGAGGCCGCACAGCATTGTGTTCCATTAGGACAGCATTTTCTGTCTGGGCAGCACTTTCCTTTGGCAAAAGGGCAGCAGTAATCATTATTGCAGCATTTTCCCGGTGAGCAAGTTATAAAGTTGCAGCTCCAGGAGTTTTGAACAATGGATTTGGAAAATCTGTGGGATCCTTTGACGATTTCGGCACCAGCATACCTTTGTTGCCTTTCCTCTGGGAAAAATCAAATAAAATATGTAAGATTTTACGTTGAAAATGATAAAATAAAATTAGAAGATTTTAGTGGTATTTTTTTTAATTCCATAGGTATGAAGTAATTGTGATTGTATTTAAGTTTTCGGTTCCTGTTTCACATAACGCAAGCTCTACTAGTTAGAAATAAATTAACCACAATTATATTACGGTAATACATAAAAATTGGACTCCAAGACAACAATCAGTAGATTTACACTATCGCAATTATGCGAACTTTGAAGATAACTAGCCAGATTGGCAACCTCGATTTTGCACATACCGTGGGCACTAAATTGGCTACCATATGCTTTGTTTCATATTTTCCGCTTTCCGCCATTCCAAGCCTAATCGTTCGTTGATACACTATCTGGCCAAAAGTATCCGGACACCAAGTGGTATGGACTCAGAGCGTCTTGAGGCACATATTAATATGATGTTGGTCCCCCTTTTGTATGGATGACAGCCTGCACACGTTTGGGAAGACTTTCCACCAGTTTTTGATATGTGACCATAGGAATTGCCTTCCAGGCGTCCAACACAGCTGAAGTGAGTGCTTGCAGTGAGGATGGTCGATTTGGCTGGCTACGTAATCTGTGCTCTAATTCGTCCCAAAGTGTTCTATGGGATTTATATCGGGGCTTTGAGAAGGCCAGTTCAGTTTTTGAACACCCATTTCGTCTCAAGCCTCAATCTGTGAATGGAGCAGTTATCCTGCTGGAAGAGAAATGGTCCTTCCCCGAAATATTGCCATAGAGTTGGGAGTGTAGCATTCTCCAGAATGTCCACATACATCTCAGAGTTCATGTTTCCAATCACGAGAACTAACGGACCCAGGCCAAACCACGAGAAACACCTCCACACCATTATGCTTCCACCACCAAACTTAATCGGCACAATGCAGTCACTAAAGAAACGTTCGCCGGGCATCCGCCAAACCGAGACGCGTCCATCCGACTGCCAGATTGTAAAGCGAGATTAATCACTCCAAAGAACAGTTTTCCACATGTCCACAGTCCAATGACTATGAGCTCTACACCATTGCAATCGATGGTTCACATTCTGTGGAGTGATGTTTGGCTTGAGAGCGGCTGCACGACCATGGAATCCCAAGTTTTTTAACTCTCGACGGCCAGTCCTGCTGCTAACACTGATTCCTAATGAACTTTGGAACTCCTGAGAAATTTTCACCAACGAGGACTTGCTATTTTGTTTCACTACCCTTTTCAGAGTTCTGCGGCTGCGTTCACCAAGTATTTTCGGCCTACCGGTTCGTTTTTCTGCTATTTCACTACCTCGACGCGTTTCCACTTCACAATTACATCACTCACAGTGGATTTAGGCTTCTGTAGAATGTCCGCTATTTCACGAACTGAATTCCCACAAAGGTGGCATTCCACTATACTTCCACGATCAAACTCACTAAGCTCCTTTGACTTACTCATTGCCTCACAAACACATAAATATAATCTGACAAACCACTTCAACACTTTTATAGCTTTCAATTACGTATCAAATTGCGTCACTCGCCTAGAACCACTTTTTTAAGGCGTGTCTGGATACTTTTGTCCAGATAGTGTATTGCAAGCTCCAATACTAAAATGTAAATCTGGTATTTACTGAACTCTTAAATAATAAAACTAATAATAATAATATATATATAATTATTATATTAATATCACTTTTATTATATATAGCAATAAAAACATTATAACATATTTGTTTTTTAAAATTAAATACTAAAAATTTTTTCTTTTAATTATTATTATTTCTGTATAGTTTATTACTCCTTACATATTATTTTTTCACTACGCGCTCCATGTTCCCATCAGCGTATTTCGTTCTGAAAATCCTCGTGGTTTTATTCGATGTTACCAATATGGTAAGCACACCAAAAAAAACATGCACAAGGTGGGAAATATTTTAAGGAACTTTTGTATTCAGATACTTTTTGATCCAATATATATACAGGGTGTTTCGAAACTCATGAGCAACATTTCAAGAAGTGATAAAAAACATTTAAACAGTAAATGCTCGCCATAGAATGAGCAGGCAGAAGTATCCCAGTGGTTTTGGTCACGAACATCTCGTATATGTTTTAAAAACAATGCAAACTTCAAAACTCACCTTCCGAAGAAGAGACTCCTAGCACAAGGCAAGGGAGAACAGCCAACAACAGGAAGTATTTCTGCAATATGGGCGAAAAATTAAAAATAATTACATTTTAATCAACATTATACATTTTGAATATATGAAATACTGAAATTTTAAGCTATTCAAGGGGAAAAAAAATTCATTCAAGATAGCTTAACTAAACTCAGGGTTGCAACAATCAATGGCAGTCAAGGCATACTGTGACCATCCTCGTTTTTGTGGCCTTGGGCGCTGAGGTGCATGATTCGATGTTCGGGTCAAGATGTCAGTCTGATGCGAAACCCGCAGTAATTATAGAGTTCCCAAGTAAACATAGTACTCATTTATCAACCCACTGAAGAGATGAAAGCAAGATGGCTTTTACTGAAGAAAATACTGCACAAGTATGAAATGAAACAAAATACACGAAGATCCAGCTGGAAAACGTACTTAAATATTTATTATAAATTTAATAAAAAAATTAAATGATGCATAATAAATATCATGAAAGAAAACAGATCTTAGTAACAAATGTACCATTTCTAGTTTCAAAAAAGTAGGGAATAAAAAAATTAATGATTATAAATTAATTAAAAAAAATATTGAAATTTAAAATTAAATTTTTAAATTAAACATTTTTAATATATTTAATATAAAAATGAAAGTAGTATTTCATTATAAATGAATTCAATTCAGTTTAATTCAAACTTAATTATCACTAAGATAACTTTATTCTGATAAAAAATTATTTCAACATAATTTAATAGAAAGGCGTTGAGCAAATAAGATATGTAATAAGAAAAACTAAATAGCAGTAAGTAGACCAAAAAATAAAATATTTGTAATAAACTGTTTACAATCTTCTGTTTGTGGAACAATCCATTCCGCTATTAAATTCAATATTAGTATATAATACGTTATAGAATAACCAGTTTCATATAGATGTTGACACAGCTTCCAAACACGAGATGGAATACGTTCGAAACTTTTTTCTTAGCTTAATTTTTTTTATGCAAAAAAACCCCAGATCTGTCCCTAAATTCTGCATCCGGGATGATAGGCAAACATTAAAGATACGAATACTGATAATGTATTGAGCAAACATTCTACAGCAAGTAATAGTTCCTTATGAAAAATTTAGAGATGTAAATAAGTTCCATTTCTTTTTGAAGATTAACTACATTTTATATCTGCATCGCTTCTAGAACCAGCCATTGTATACATAATTCTTGTAGATACCTGTAGTATCTGACTACTGTTGGCGGTGGATTATGGAATGGTGGCGCTAATAGGCGCGTTCCCGGAGAGGGGTTGCTGTGTTGTTTTTTTTTAAAGGAGAAGGTAACTGATCCTGGAGCAGGATGGTTAGGGATGAGTGACGGTCCCTTGTTTTTGGAAGCGCGAAGCACTCGACTGTTTTGGAAGGTTAAGGAAATTGAATTGCTTCGGTAATAAACCGACAAATTGAGGGTGGTTTGCTGTACGAAGAATAGAGCTTCTTGGGAGAGGTTTTAACACGAGACGGACTGTGTTTTATTTGAGAAATTTTAGAAGAGATCGACACACAGTGCGTGGTCTGGTGTAATAAGAATAGATAGTTTCTTAATAGAATTTTTAACACGACGGACTGTGTTGATTTTATTGTAGTTGATAATCGAGATAATTGTGTTTGAAGTGAGAAATGTTGAGAAGTAGTTTAGAAAGTATCTGTGAGTCATTATAATACCTATGACATCTTCACGAAGTTCATATGATTTCTAATAGGAGGTTTACACATGCAATAGATTCTGGGATTTTGAATAAGAAATTTATATTGGATAGAATATATCTGGATTAAATGGAGAGAATAGTATTATATGTATGCATGTGTCTAGAATTGAAATAAGTGTTCATATATGATTTCCTTTAAAAAAAAAGAAAAATATTCTGTCTCTTCTATTCTTTAATTTTGTTAGTGTCAAGTTAAGCACAAAACTTTCTATTAATGAAAGAAACAAAGTATTCTGGGAATTTTTTTCTAACAGGACTCAATTCTGGTTGAATGGAATTAACATCGCACTAGAGCCAAAGTGAAAATTATTTGTGTGACGAATATCGTACTGAAAATTCAGTAAAATGCTATTATAGTCCCCTCCTTGGCGAATACTTTTTCAAATCACGCCAAAATGGTGCCATAGCGCATTTTTCGAAGTTGAGATCAGGAAAACAGGGGTAAAAATGGAGTTTTGTGACAAAGGAGCAAAAATTGAAAAATTTTTGAGTTCATGAATCAATTTATTTAAACTTTAACTGTTAAAAATAGGAACTTATTGACGTTCTAAAGATAATATCTTGGTCATCGAAGGACAAAAATGGAAATTTTTAAATCTTGCGGAACCCTTTCATAAAAGATTTAGCTTCTGAAAAAAATAATACGAAATTAGGAACATTCTAAAGAGCAGAAAATGTTCAAAGGAGAAAAATTGAAATTTTTAA